>SNQJ01S0002099.1:141085-175323 GCA_010110895.2 Picea sitchensis | reverse complement strand
GGAAAAGTGGAAACAGAAAAGCATTTCATTTTAGAGTGTGAAGCTTTCAAAGACAACAGGGATAACTATATAAATATCTTGACAACTAGCTCTTGGAATGACTTATTCAGCGAGGGGATAGTGGATAAATTAGGGGAGCTCATCATCAAGTTGAACATGAAAAGGGTTGAATTGTTGAAATCGATGTGTGAGGCGGTCTATCCCATAGGCTATTGTTAGCCTTGTGGACATTAAAATTACTTATTCTTCTTCTCGTGGGGTTCAAACCAGTTTCAGAGAGGTTGGATTTGGCAACCAGTGACATACTATATGTGAAATGTAATGATGTAGGCATTAGAATTGTCAAGGCATTGTTTATCTCTAAATTGGAGGATTAGGCGGATTTGAAAGATTGTTACTTGAAATCAGAAGTTAGCACAACTCATGAGAGTATGGTAGCCGACATTATCATCTTCTCACACTTGGTTATAGTTCAGGCTTGTAAAACATGTATGTATTTCATTAGATTTTAGTAGAATGGTCACTGTCTGTGATTTTTCTTTGAGGTTGTTATGACAATCCGAAGATTTTCGGAAATGAAATCTAAGAATCTTCAATTGGTGAATTATTTTGTTGGTAATAGATCTAGGCTTGAGATGAATCTGTGCAAATGGAAAAGCAATCTTGAGAATACGTATTGAGCCTTTTTTGAGGAAATGCTAATTTACACGTTTAATAGTTTTTGGTTGATGGCAATAACCTTTAATGTTTGGCTTATAGGCACCCCAATGTTTATTGTCTTTTCCTATGGGGCATTTTTCATGGTCAAGTTTGAAAATATCGAGACAAAAGTGCTTTAGAGGACTGGTTTTGGGTTAGGGAAATGTTATCTATAAAATGGTGGTTTCACCCCAATGTTTATTGTCTTTTCCTACGGGGCATTTTTCATGGTCAAGTTTGAAAATATCGAGACAAAAGTGCTTTAGAGGACTGGTTTTGGGTTAGGGAAACGTTATTTATAAAATGGTGGTTTCACCCCAATGTTTATTGTCTTTTCCTATGGGGCATTTTTCATGGTCAAGTTTGAAAATATCAAGACAAAAGGGCTTTAGAGGAGTGGTTTTGGGTTAGGGAAACGTTATTTATAAAATGGTGGTTTCAGGGTTCAACCTGTCAACCTTGGAGTTATTCTCTACTTAATCCAACTAGGGCTTCCAAACCTCCCCATTAATTTCTGGATATACGAGGCTTTAGAATATATCAAGAATAAGATTCGATAGTTTATTTCCATAAAGATTTATATCATATAATATGTTTGTTACCTGTGCTAGAATACACTTGGAAACAAATCTCAAGAAAGGGCATTCTGAGGAAATACTCTTGTAGTTTGGAAGAAAACTTTAGATTGCAGAAGTATTACCCTAAAAAACAAATATCGTTTCAAGCTTGACCAACTAGCATCATACTGTCAGAGAAGGATATTCTCGTCTGAAATAATTAAGATAAACATAATGGTTTCATAAGGTTAAAAAGAGATGGAAAGGTGAGATTTGTTGTAGGCAATCGAGTAAAAATTAGAATGTGTCTCCCAATGAGACATAAATTGATGCCCAAAAATGCTAGGAAAGGAGCATGGAGAATGTGACCCCGGGTGGGAGAAAGATATTGAACATCGAGGACCAGTTAACACAAAAATGAATGAATAGCTATAGAAACTTGCTCAGAAAAGGTGAAGGTAGTGATTGTCAAATAACAGAAAAAACAAAATGCTTGTGGCTTGAAGTGTAGAAGATGTTTGTCCTTTCCAATCGGCTAGTAACCATGTAAAGCACAGAGAGACCCCATCTTGAAAAGTGCAGGGATGGTTAGTGGGTTTGCAATGGAGACAGAGGAGCATGGTTGGAAATAAAGAAGAAAATGCCAAGCAAGAAGTCATGATCATGTGAAAAGCTCAGTTAACCAGAGGAAGAAACCATAACACAGTTTCTATATGGTGCCTACAGTTAAATGTAACTTCAGCGCTGCCTACTTGGTGTTCCTTTAAGTTCAAGGTGTGGCCTCATTCTAGCATGGTTGGATTAACATCCCACAATCATACAACTATAGGAGTATTTTGGGAGTACTTAATTCTTGCCAAGTCTCATTTCTATATAAAATGTCTTAGTCTCAACCTAGTAAATCTAAGGCAGGGCCAAATCTTAGATAGGATGTAAGGTTCTGAAAGGTCCCTCTTAGCTAAGGTCAGGTCATCCCTTGACCAACCATTTTGAAATGTTCATTTATAGGAGAAGTTGGTCGTAATCAAAAGGTAGATGAATCTAGGTAACAAGCATTGTCTCGGGCTCAAGGTGTTAAACTTAGAAGCAGAAACCAAGTTTCAAAGATCATAGAAATGCCCTTTGCAAAAGAAAAGAAGAATAAACTAAAACTCAACATTGTCAAAAGAGAAAAACAAACTGAAAGGAGATTTTTAAAATAAAGCCAAATTAACCACAATATGAAACTTAGAATAAAAGTTATAAAGATACAAAGAAAACACACCTGCTGAAGCATATCTACAATATCAGGATTGGAGAGGGCAAATTTCAACACAAATCAGAAATACAAAAGAAAAATAACACCAATGAGTACATATTTTTGAAAATTAATTAAATAGAAGCAAACATAAATGTCCTCATCTAAAATATCAAATCAAATGAAAACCAAAATCATAGCTCAGAAAAGAGGAAAAATCATTCAATTTAAATTTAACGAAAAAACGACTGTAACATGAAACCCGAGTAAAAACCAAAAGCCACAAATTCGAGCCACGAGGAAAACCCATTAAAAATTAAATCAAGTCAAGCCGAATCACAAAATATTTATCTCTCAACGTGTATCTTTAAGATGTAACGAAAAACAAAAGCAACGTAAAAGCCATGGTGTTGAAAAATTAAAAGACAAGAAATCAACAGACAAATTGTAGTGGAAAACAACAGATACATCATGCAGATTTGAAGTGTGAGATATATAATGTGTAATAACTTACAATGCTTCTTCTACGTTCGGCTGCTACAGTGAACTCGAATGTAATGAGATGCAGTGCTACAAGAAGCAGTGTATGTCGCCAGAGCACTTGTTCCATGTGTCTCCGCCGCCAAAGCGCCCCTAGGCAGAGTAGCGACGAAATTTCTGGTGGGTCATGTGGTGTGTGCTCCCATGAGCGCCATGGCTACACATCTCAGTGTAAATTGAATTTTTCAACCTCATGTTTATTGTGTAATTCATACATGCTTATGCATCTGAATATTGCTCATGGATGAGCATTGATTAAGCACAATAACTATTTTAACTATTTTGATTTAAGTATTTGACATGTATGTGCAACGAAATGTATGTGATGTCAGGTTTCATGGTCTACGTACAGTGCCTAGCCATGTGGTCAGCATGCCTTAATCTATGACCGTGGTAGTCTCGGGCTTATGCGATCGTTGAAAATATCAAAGCATTTTCACTTTACAATTGTCTGTTGAAGGATATGACTGTGCCAGGTTTCATGGTCCAAGTACAGTGCCAAACCACTTGGTCAACATGCCTTAAGCTGCGACCATGGTGTTCTAGGGCTATGTGTTATGGAAAGCCTTAAAACATTCACATTGCATTGCATCTACAAGAAGCAGAGACATTAGCAGTGAATCGGTGTGAATTGTTATAGAAGAAGACTTCAACATAGGGCGTCGGAATGAGGTGTAGCAACTTGTTAAGATATTGTATGCAGATATTTTATTGCATAGGTGTGTCAAGAGAATCAGATTTTTGAGGTGCCAGGAATTGTAATACTAATTGGTGTAGTCTAAATATCCTTCGATATAGAAATTCGGTGCCAACTCATGCATGAATTAAATGTATTTACAAAATATCTTGGTTCATTATAACTTATTTGAATTGAAGTTGTCGTCAACCATGGAAGGGAAAAATGCCAAGAAAATCGAAACAAAAATCATGGGATTCATCAAAACCCTGGACGCCACTATAGACTCTGCAACTCATGTTAATCAAGTTATATTTTCTCTCCAACCCTTCACATCCATGTTATTTTATGTTCAAAAATATTTTGCATCGGGTATGCTTTTCTTGTTGTTAATTCTTATTCATGCAGTTTGAGCCCTGAATTTTTACCGACCAAAACTAGAAGCTGAATTGATTGTTTTCAATTATCGTGGACTGGTACACTAGTTATTAGAGAGAACCATGGTCAGGTTTAATTGTTGTGCCACACCGTCAACAAAATTTCCATTAATCTGTGTTTTCAACACAGATCTATTTCTTTTAGATGCTTCAAGAAGCATGCCCCGAGAGCCAAGGGACTGCACTGCAAAGTGTGAGCTTCCTTCAGGTTAGGTGTCATCTCTGATGGGTGTCTCTCAGTGTTGCAAAACTAATACTGGGGAATAACCCTGCAAGGGTCTAAAAAATTCAAATCGGAAAACCTCCAATAACTTGAAAACTTTTTTTCGAGCAATAAAAGAATTTATGAAATTTCACATCTCCAACTATATTGAATGCTCTCTCTCTCTCTCTCTCTCTCTCTCTCTCTCTCTCTCTCTCTGTGTTATGGAAAAAAAAAGGGATCATATTAGTATTTCTCCCATACCCATAACCAGGATACAACTTGAAGCAGACATTATGTTTTTAACACTTGGCTTAACAATTTGCTAGAGCCAAAACTAGGATTAGTTTTTGCGGTTCTTTCCAGCTTACCGCATACATCCGAACCAAAAACCAAAACATTATCCAAACAACTAAACCAAAGCATACCAATATGTCATTGTCTATCTGGTTAGATTTTAAAAACCAAAAGAAAAAAATTCTCAAAGGAGCAACAAATGATGAATATAATAATAACAAGAGAAAAGAGAAGAAAAAATATCATGGGCATATTATTAGTATAACTTACAAGAACATCAACAACTTTAGTGTTGGGGGGAGAAACAGAGTAGATGGTTTCGAGGTTATTGAGGAGGTAAACAAATTATTCATCCCATTAGAGGGATTCATCTACATGTTTGGGATCGGTCACTTCATCTATTGTTGTTGCCACACTTGCCATAGATTTTGCTTGTTTTAATTAACAATGGATTCATGCGCGCCTTCTTCTCGCCTTCAAATCTTCCAAGTCCACTTAAACCCTATGAGGCCTTTGTGTCCTTGGAGTGGAGCAACATCAACAAAACAACCGACTGGCGACTGGTGTGTTGTGCTCAAAGCCCCTCTTCCCTTCTTCCCACCTTTGCTATGCTTTTTATGCTTCTATAGTGTCATCCCTCATTTTTTTGTTATAGATGATGCAATATAATTTTGACTTCAGCAAGCAACAACAACGATGTAACTTCAATAAGTAGGAACAACTTCAACGCACGAGAAACAACTTCAGAAAGCAGGAACGATGCAACTTCAACAAGCAAGAACGATGTATCTTCAACAAACATGTGAGCTGGTGATGTATTGTATATGCATATTGTAACATAATTGGATGCACTAAAATAATTGGATCGATTATTATTCATTGTTGTGCAGGGATAGTTGTGGGAAGAGGAAGATGAGGCAGTGAGGGAGAGGAAGATGAGGCAGTGAGGGGGCGAGGATGGAATGTACAGATSAACAATGTATTGATTTATTCACTTACAATGCARAAGTATWAATCAATGACATTTGACAGTGCAGAAAGTGTTAATGCAACCACCTTTTGCTAGTGAAGAAGTAATAATACAACCGCCATAGTGCAKAAGTATTAATACAATCGCCATAGATCTTAACAAGCTTGAACATAGCCTATGAGCTTGAACATATCCAAAGATGATGTAACGATGTAACAACTTCATAATAAACTTAAAACTTTATTAAAACTTTATGAAAGATCTATACTTTAAACTCGAAACTTAGGTGAACTTAGGAAAATCGAACATAAACTATAAAATTATAATAAACTTTAAACTCAAAACTGAGGTGAACTTAGGAAAATCGAACATAAACTATAAGTTTATAATAAACTCAAAACTTAGGTGAACTTAGGAAATAGAACATTTAAAACATTGGGAATAGTGAAGCCTGCAATAAGACATCAAATCTCTTCTCCAATGAGATTACGAAAAAATGTTGTTTTTTATTATATAAAAAATAAAAATTGGAGTTTGGTATGTTGAACATTACAAATTGTGAAAAAATATATGTTCAACTGCCAAACTAATACAAAGTCAACTTCGAATCGAACGTTAGAGTCCCTGGCTTGCCTTCGACGGGGACTAATAAGGCATTCCCTTCTTCAAACCCTATGTTTTTTCATATATTTTTAGTTTGTTGATGGTCGTCCAATCCATTAGACAACCATGGATTCAAACTACGATTTCTATATTTGGAACAACTCACATTTCTCTACTATGGTGTGTATGTCTGATTTGACACTATGGAATTCGTCGACCATTGGATGTTATTGACATCATCTTGCATTCCTTTAATCCTAGTCGCCCATTTCTAATTTTTCCTCCTTGTTCTCACTCCCCATTCACGTTGCTTTGTCTTATACACATAAATCTTGTGTGTATGAAATCACCATGCCTAGAAGTGTCTTGTCCAGTGTAATTTTCTTCCATGTTGAAGAATTGTACTTATAGATCCACACATATTTCTTTAACACCTAGTGTTCCACTGCTAACTAGTTTTTTATTAAAAGCATTGTATCTGATTAACTACACAAAACCCATTTTGTTATCGCCCACTTAATCATCAACCAGTATAGGTGGAGCTTTAAGTGCTATTAGCACACCAAAGGTTTGTTGTTTTAAAATTACCTTCATCCTTGTAAATTTTAGTTAGTGCTCTTTTTCCAAACACAATCCAACACAAGATTCTTCTAGAGGAAGGTCACACAAAATATATGTAGCATGATCTGATTCAACATAGCTATCATTAAGCACACCCATGATAGCATTCAAGCTTCCTAGTTGTTGTTTAAAAGTTGCATGAGCATCAACTCTGAATGTGTGTTGTGATAGATTGAAGATTGCAATCTTGATAATCCAAAGGCTATGTTAAATTGAATTTTCATTGAATCTCATTTCATTAAACTTTAAACTATAACTATTGTGTGGATTCACCTTGAAAGGAGGGGATTGGACATGGCATGGAAACACCCAAGTATCTTGTGCATTTATTATTGCATTGGATTTGTTCAAACCTGTGATCAAACCATAGTCCATCTACTGATAACCCTTCGATGCATGCTACGGTGATCCTTGGATCTCTGCAATCAGCTTACGTATTCAAACAAGAGGCTTACATAATCAAATTGTGCATATAAGCTTATTTTCAATAATTTGTTGATAAGATTGTGCTTACAACAAAATGCATTGTTGCATCCTTAAAAAGGCAACACCGTCACAACTAATTTTGCTTGACATTACCTTACATGAATACTTGATGAGGTATTGTGAACGTTTATAAATATCAATCTCACCTCAACACAAAAGAGAGTAACGTAAAATTGAAGGAGCTTCTATGTCATTATGGATTGAAGGACATGTCAATTGTAAGGAAAAATGAACTTGGAAAAAAATCAATAGTGTTGTTGTGTCGATTATGTAAAACACTAACTCAACTATAGTATACATTTATATAACATCAAATCAGTTGATGAGATTTAAGGATCTTCTCTAGATGTTGTTCAACATTGAGCTTTCACCATTTTCAAATGGCAAAGATGCTTTTGTTGACATGAATAACAAGATAACTTATCATGCTCTAACACCATTTAGTTCTTGCAAATTTCATTGATGTGAAGGAACACACAAGAAGTGATCTTCTTTCCTTTACAATTAACATACAAAAAAGTGTTATGCATCCCACTTTGTAAACATCACCAGGACCAATTCCAAATACTTCGACAAGATCAAATTATCACTCAAGATTTGGCCGTGATAAGATTTCCCATGTGCACCTAGAGTCACTAGGATATGTCTAGAGGTGGAAATTTGGAAAAATAAAGGGGACCTTAACTTTTTGTTTTGGGACTATTGAAGGATCAATAATATCTCTAGTGAGAGGTAACTAAATCCTCTAATACTTTACTTTAGAGTGACAAAATTACAACATGTATGGATAGATATACTTGATTGGTGGTTGAACTTGACATACAATGCATCCATTTCTAACCCTTTTCCTTGGAGATGGGTTTGATAATCGTCAAGAGGTTGAGGCATTAACACCCACACATAACATATATGCAAGATGTGTGTTTATTTTTGTACTTCCTTAGACTAAATTGCTTCATGCAATTAACATAGAAGTGGATGGCATCTAAGTTCTGAGTAAGATGCTATTGATTTTGATAAGATCCATTGCATGCTTCCTTGGCCAATCTATCTCCATGATCAATAACAACAATAAGATGACTCACTACTAACCATGCTAATTGTGTTGGCTTATCTCTCTTATATTCCAAACATAACTAGTAAATTTTTTGTCATCTTAGTCTCTTAAAAACAATAACTTTTTATTAAAAAACTTCTTCTTCTTCTTTTTATAGTAACAGGGGAAGATTTCGTTAATTAAAACATTGTGTGAACACACCAGAATGATACAACATGTCCAAAATTCAGAAAGTGAGCTTCTATAATGCTCAGCTTGGATACAAAAATCTTTATAGGTTGTAAGATAGAGAGTTCTAACACTAGAAATTTACCATAATATCGAATGTATATATTCTAAAGAAAACCCCTTAGATAAAAGTGCAAAAACAAAGCACCGACTATGTAGATATGGTGAGCTCCTTCCTACCCAAGGAGCTTCAATTGGAACCATGGGAAAGAGCGTTTAAATCCAATTGTGGTGGTGCTTTTGTTGGAGACAATGTCGCTTCATAAATACCATTATCTGACCTGGGGGGCGAACCATGGCTTGGTCGAAGACGAAGCTCCTCAATTTGAGTCCTCAATGAAAAACATTCATCCTAGAGTTGTTATATGTTACGATGTTGTTGCATTATGAATTCAAGAACAGTGAAAATCTGGGACAAGAGCTCGCTAAATTGAATTTGCAGAGTTTGGATAATGGTGCTCAAATCCCCAATTTCCTCCTCCATCGTGTCCAACTTCCTATTCCATCTTTCCACATTGCTTTTCACCGTAATTCCTAACTCGCCAAGGGAGGATCGAAACAATGAGAATAATACACCATAGTTGTAGATTTTAACCTTGTACAATATTTACTGCAAACATATTTTTAGTAAAAGAACAAAAAAGATACAATGGAAAATACAAACATTA
Organism: Picea sitchensis; assembly: GCA_010110895.2. Lineage (NCBI taxonomy): Eukaryota > Viridiplantae > Streptophyta > Pinopsida > Pinales > Pinaceae > Picea > Picea sitchensis. The sequence continues at coordinate 166,045 of SNQJ01S0002099.1, read as the reverse complement.
CACAAAGATTTTCCCCCTGGAAACCCAAACCGAGAAAACCAACATATTCTATATTCATTCATGGTGATACATTGTTTACAATACAATATACATATAGGAGCCATGGCATCCAAAACCCTAACCCAATGACCTGGATTAGTCAACAACCTTAATTCCTTAACCGGAAATAGAAAACCATCGACAAAAAACCATGTGTCGAAAAACCACCTAAATATGTGACACATTTTCCGAGGCAGAAAAACCACCTAAAATACTCGTGCAAAGAATATAACAGATACCCAACAATAGTTTCCACCTTGAATAGATCCCAATGGATTGAGGATGCCATAACACGTAAGAACCCTCTTGCTATAGAGGAACCCAAGACAAGTGAATGACAATGAGGTTGGATGGATCTTTGAATGCATTAACCACCTGTGGGCATGATTGCAGGTGCATACATTCACTGGCATGATGTTGTTGATGTTAGTGGTAGCATCGAACATGTACTTCTGCATTGGCATGTGTCTAGAATGTGGAAGTCGTCGAAAGCCTTCTATTCTTGAGTTTACTTTAGTTAAAAGGGATTAATTAAAGTAAAAGTGTTTTTATTAGTTAATTGAGTTATTTAAGGAAAGTGATAAAAGTAATTAGCATGTTTCTAAATCTCAAGTGAAGTGAGAAGTGGTCTCTACATGTAATCACATTGAAGATTAGAAATAGATTATAACTCTCATGATTATAAGAGCAAGGCTAGAGTGAAAGAGGAAGACACTCGACTTGTGTGAGATACTCTTGTGAGAGACTTTGGTGAGAGATCAAGGTCGATACTTTTTGCGAGAGACCAAGGTCGAGACTTTTGGTGAGAGACCAAGGTCGAGGATAGCAAAGAAGGACTTTTTCTAGTGTGAGGGGTGTAGAAGCAAAAAAGAACTTTTGCTTACATGAGAGTGAGGAGATCTCACTAATTGGGTGAAGAGATTTTGTCCAAGTGTTGATGCAGAAAGGGTTGGATCACAAAGGACTGTTATTCAAGATCTTGGATGGGTGGAGAAGGACTTCCATATAGAGATCATACAAGTCAAGGAGGAGAGAGGGAAGAGGCAACCATAGGTCGGTTTCAGAGGATAGAAGCCAGAGGAAAGCGTAGCACTGTACAAGTTTTTTGTACATGTATGTGGGTTGCAATGGAGAAAGTCACATATGTACGTGGGTTTGTTGAAGGATAGTCATGTACACCTCGAGAAACGTGTTGGTATAGGCTCATACAATGACACAAGAATTTCCAGGTTTGTCTGCAATGTATATTCTCTTAGTGGGCCATTTTTCCTGTTACGGGAGCCCTAATTTGACCTCAATAAAAGCATCTTCGAACTAGTTTTCTTTCTAGGGTTTTTCTAAGGATTTATACCCAAAAATATTGGTGTCTTGTGTGTGAGATTTTGGTTTCCTAGTTAATGCTTCCTTTACATGTTTAGTTGATTACTCAGTTGTGCTTTTAGTATATAAAGAGATTTTATTTTGAGCTAATTGTCGGGTGTTGGGTTGAAGTGGTATAATATCAACATGGTATCAGAGCATACCAAGGGTTGAATTCAGGAAAGTCAACATGGTATCAGAGTGTGATATCTGAAGGGAGGAAACCAAGATCACATATCTTAGCATTTGCAAGAATATATAGTTATATCTATAACCAAGAGGTGGAAATCGAAGGATGGATTTTAGGGAAACAACAGTACTGAGGCTGAACATGGGTTTTTGTAGGTTTACAGAAGTGTACGCGGGTCACGGAAGGAACAATCGTGTACATACGTGGAAATCTGTGAGAACAATCGCGTACATACGCGAGCTGTGGAGGTGATAGTCCCATACATATGCAGGCTGTAGTGGTGACAAGCGCGTACATACGTGAGTTGTGGTGTTGACAGTCACATATAGGGTTGTACAAAATAATATAGGGGCAGTTTCAACAGAGTTATCAGATCAGATCTTGGAGATTGCAATTGGATTGTGACTCGAGGATAGGTTGGATGGGGTTTCCAACTACAGTTCTTGGAAGGAGAGAATCACGTTGATGTTGTTAGAGAATGGGATCTGGGAATTTCCTAATACTCAGATAACTCCACAACCATATGCAACATATCTAGTCATCCATAATCAGAGGGATGTGAAATCCAGGCGCATCATTCTAGATGGAGTGAAGGATCACTTGATCCCTCATGTATCATGAAATAATACTACCAGGGACATGTGGGAAGCTCTAAAGAGTTTATTTCAGAGCAAGAATGGGAATCACATAATGGTGCTAAGAGAGAAGCTTAGGGACACAAAGATGATAGGACCAAATACGGTGACAAGTTATCTCACTCAGATCTGACAGGTTCAAGATGAACTGGCTACAATCGGGGAATTAGTGGATGATTTAGAGTTGGTGAGGACGATGCTCAAGGGCTTCGGGAAGGAGTGGACATGGTTCATTAAAGGAATCATGGAATGAGAGAATATTCATGATTGGTCAAGGTTGTGGGATGACTTCGTTCAGGAGGAACTTTTAGATGAAGATATGAATGGAGGTTGCCACAAGAATGATGATAATAATATTGCACTTGCCAATCAGGCAAAGAAGGGTGAGTTCAAGAAGATTGCCAGTGGAGAATATACCTCTCAAGTCAGGAAGAAGAAGGACATGAGAAAAGTCAAGTGTTTTGCATGTCACAAGTTTGGACATTATGTAGGTTAATATCCACACAGGAAGAGGGTGGGAATGAAACACAACCAGAGATAGCTATGTCGGAAAAGACTCAAGTGGATGAGTTTTGCAAGAATTTCAAACAAACAAAGTTCTTGTGTGTTTCCCACACTTCCTTGGGAACTATATAAACCGATGCATGGTTGATAGATAATGGAGCCACATGTCATATGACAGGAGCACAAGAAGTGTTTGAGAGCTTCACAAAGTCTGACTTAGAGATGCATGTGGAACTTGGTATGGAGACCAAGCATGCACAAAGTCTGACTTAGATGTGCATGTGGAACTTGGTATTGGGACCACACACGCATTGAAGGGATATGGGATAGTGTCATTCCATATGGAGTCAAGAGATGTATTGAGAGTGATAAATGTTTTGTGGGTGCCAAAACTTAGGATGAGTGTGCTCTTAGTCTTATTTATTGAGAAGAAGGATTGTGAGGTATTATTCCAATATGGATATGAGCTCATCATTCCCAAATGATCTAGCTTAGACAAAGTAGTTGTCTTTAGAGTTAGTGAGAGCAACTTGTATAGGCTAGCAAATAACCTATGTGAGTAATAGAAAGCTTCATAGTGGAAGAGAACAAGGAGTAGATAGCTCCTCAATCTGCTGGAGGCCCAGAGGGAGTCAACCCTTAGGTTCAAGTGTGAAGGAGTAGCCTTCCAAGTCATTCAATGAGGAATCATGGTACGAGATGGCTATGCAGGATGCATGTGAAGAAGGATTCTAGGAGCATGATTAGAGGAAGTGAGTCTTCAGACACATGTTAGAGCATGATGGTAGGGATAACTTCTGTGTCGAGAAACCGATCAGGTGGATTGGAGAGAAACCTTGGTAGCAGATCTGGTAGTGAAGAAAGATCCAATTCCAGGTGGGAGAAGTCACTATCAGGATGAATATATGGTCTTTCGTAATTTGTCTTGTGCTATGTATTTACTAATTTCATCATTGTTTAACAACTTATGTAATCTATGTGTTTACTTTAGCGTTCTGCAACACTGATTGTTCATTGTCTTTATCGATCTAAGGCTTATGATGTTGTGATATATTTAGACATAAGTATGGAATTGTGTTATGATGTACTAGATATGATGACGTGTCCTCTGTAATTCACTTTATCACAAAAAGTCTCGTCTGTGCTTCGAGTGATACCTCCTTCCATTGCAAAAGGTTGAATATCCCAATAAGAACTAGATTACATCAGTACCTTTGTCGGTAACCTCCGAGAACCCCTACCCACCCCTCGCACTCAACAAATGGTTCCAATAAGTTTCGACCTGATTTCAGAGAGAGTTTTCAGAGGACACAACATCACATCTTTAAGTCTGACATTGAAAGATGGTGGGAAAAAAGGTGTGACAAGTTCATATTTCAAGAAACTAAGCTACGACATAAAAGTTTGAGGGATGTGAAGGACACAATGTTCTATTCTGAACCATCCAGTGATCGGTACGAGATATTCTAGATTTGATTCCCAAAAGAGGTATTTCATTGACTTGACCAATTACAAGAAGCACAAGAATTTAAAGATCGCGATCAATAAAATATTTAATTGGATGATTGAGCGGCTTGTTGTTCATCACAAGTTGGATCACCAAATTTGTCGAGTTGTGGACTTATGGGTCCAAACTACCCTGGAAGGATACATAATTGAATTTGTTGTGGAAAATCACCAGTCATTCTCAAAGTCATAAGCAATGTTTTACGAGGGATCCCGAGGGAGCTTATTGAGAGAAATTTTGTTGTGGATGAAGATATTTATGGTAGAAGAAGCAATGTTACCGGGATTCCCTATTGAAATGGTACGAGCAAAACCCCTTGTGCAATGAGGGGTGGGTGGATTCAAGCTTGCAGGATCCATGCTAGGATGTTCTTTAAAGATATGAGAAGAGTGTCGAATGCTGCCGGCTCAACAAAGGGTTGTGGTGCTTGAAAAGCGTTGGAGAAAGAAGATGCGAAAGTTGATGAAGAGGCATGATCAATCACGCAAGGAGATAAACCTCGAGAAGAATCATACAAGATAGTTAGAGAAGTTGAAAGAGTTGCAGTTACATGGAAGGTTGGCCAACCAATGGTTGAAGGAGAAGTTTGTAGAGAAAGATGATAGTTCTGGAGAGAGTAGATGAGATGGAGAAAAGTCAGAAGAAAGAATCACGATCAGAGTCGGCACTGAGGATCAAGACTCAGTTGTAACCTCTAAAGAAGTTGTGGGAGACTCAACCCCTACAACGCCTGAAGATGTGAAGTATACTACATGACCTGATATGATATGGCCTCCTAATACGACCCCCCAGGTAAAAGAATCTCATCCTGAAGACACAAGAACCAACCTTGGATCTCCCAGTCCCTCAATGCAATCTTCCATTCCAATAAATTCTACAATAAACTCTCCCATAATTTATGTCATTTCTCCTCTTTCTAATCCAACCAGTTCAAGTGGTATCAGTAGCAATAGTACCACAAGTTCTTTAATGTTATCGCAACCAGGAGCTCTAGGATTTATCTTGACAGGGTCCCCAAATCCTCCCAATGGCGCATCAGCACGCCAAATTCCTTACCCATTACCCTGAATTCAGGGGTAAAGTGGATGAGGATGTGGAACAACATTGGTTATTTTGTGAGGCCATCTAGCAGTCTCGTGGAACCTTGGATGCTAAAAAACTAGTTGAATTTCAGACCACGTTAAGGGGTTAGGCATTAAAATCGTATATGAAATCCATTGAACCAGGGAATCCCTAGGGGCAACCATTTCATTTACCACAAGTCAAACAATTTTTTTATCGTTGAGTTGAAACTACCCCAGTTTGAGCAACAAGCTCTTTCTGAACTGCAGGAAATCAAACAGAGAGATGGGGAATCTACCTAGGAGTATAAACAAATATTCAAAGACGCGATAGGTAAATTAGTCAATCCCATTCATGAAGACCACTAATGAGAATGGTTCATTCAGGGACTTTTACCATTAACTCGAATTCCCTTAACCCAACAACAAATAACTACATTGGGGGAATCCTTAGAACATACCATGAAAATTGAGGCGATGGCGAGATATCCTGCCAGCTTATGGGTAGTAAGACCACTGAATGACTGTAATATTACGTAACTGCAAGGCCAAATTTCTACCTTGACTAATAAGATTCAAGAATTGACCATTCCTAGAGAAATCCACCCTCAAGTTTGGTGTATTGGTTTCTATATTGAGGGGCATACAATGACAGAATGTCCTAGACTGAGGGGTGCAAGACCCCCCCCCGCAACCCATCGCACCTCCACCAATAGGAATGTCTGGAGGAGTTGCGCAAGTTGCAGCTACGACACCCTTTAATGGCCTTGTGCAGTACCATGCCTTCCCAAACCATCAGGGGACTCAGAATAATGACTATTGTGAAATTTGTCGAAGTCATGGGCACCCCCCTTGGCACTGCTCAATCCTACAAAAATACACCACCATTCCAAACACAGTCTACTGTGAATTCTGTGGGTCACCTACTCATACCGCCAAACAGTGTCGCACACTAGATGCTCTTGCGGATATACTAGATCGGTCTGCATTCAGGGTTGATGAAGTTCCTCAAGGATTTGGAGAAGGACGTAGAGGTGGTGGAGGTTTTAGAGGTGGACAAAATGGCAGAAGAGGGCCAAATCGATGTTATAATTATGATGAGCAGGGTCATCTCGCTCGAGATTGTTCTCTTTTGAGACGTCCTTGGTGTGCCCAATGTAGAAACAACACCCATGTCACTGAGGATTGTCTCGAGTTGATTGCGAAATTGGAGGATCACACAATACAATGAGGTGCCAATTTGATCAATTCAGAGCCCCGACTTTTCATTGAAAAAAGGCACCCAATATTAATAGTATTACTAGAGGAGGAACAAGGACTGGTGCTAATGTTGACAACTCGACTCAAAGTAAGATCCGCAAGGGGGTACCAAAAGATGTGAGATATGACCCCCTTGCACACAAATAGTTCTTTAAGAATGATGTTGAGATATTCTGATGGGCTTCTAATCCTACAATATCGATACATGTAGACTCAAGTCATAAGCCTCAACCTAAATGTTACAAGGAAAATCTTTATATGGCATGGGGTAAACCACAATAGACATAATGACATGCATAAATCAACTCTAATCCCAAGTATGCTATATAAATGAAATGCTAACAAGACAAGGCCAAAAGCCTACCTCGTTCTGATGTTCGATGAAGACCAACATTGAGCACACAACTCAAAGATTTATACCTGCAACTTGTCCTCAACAACCAAGATACGCAAGCATATGGTGATAATATATAATGTTAGCATATAGATTAGCATAATCCATCAACATAATAACAAATACGCCCATGGAATAATAATTCAAATATTTTCAAGATATTAATTGGACGAGAAAAGAGTATTTATATTAGAATAATTAGCAGAAGTATATAGGTGACAAACTTCTGTAACGACACACATCGGAACCGAGAAACTAAGTCCCTCCAAACGAGCCTCCACCACTTCAATCCTCCACCAATGACAAGCTCATATAAAGGAGACAATGAGGTTCTCCATCACAAAGAAGGAAGATCTTGGGGGCTGAACAAGGAGTTCATACTTTCAAGGATAAGGGGATGCAGACTCAATATGAAGTGAAATTTCTCCAGAGTGTATTTTCTCTCAAAGTTGAATTGTTCAATTTCCTCGAGGCTTGTATAAGGCTCAATTTATAGCCTTCACATGGAATCGAAGGGATGAGTCAGAGCATTTCCAGTATATGGAAGGTTAAGGATCATGGATCTCGTGACATGGCATGGAAACCTGACATAATTTTTAATTTTGAGCACCAAACCCGATGTACGTGGGTTGTGGTGGAGCAAACTACGTATACAAATGTTGTCTAACTAACATGGCACGTATATGTGGAAAAATGTGTTTTTTGGCTCTAGAAGGTACAAAAGGGGACTTCAAGTCTGCATAGGGAAATGGAAAGGCCATCCAAGCAAGTTGCATGGGGTGAGGCAAAATTTGTTGTAACACTAAACTTGCAGAGAATTGTGTGGAACAGAAAGATCCTCCAGTGAAACCCCAACAAATTATTGAATTGTGGTTCTGCTTACTTTTTGATATTTTGGATGACGAACAACTCACCACGGAGTTGTGGAACTAGCTTAAGGGGATTTTCAAGATTGAAACTAACCCAAAAGAGTTTATTGTTGCTCATCTTCCCGAAGACATATAGGTAGAATACATAGAAGGAAGCAAAGATCCAGACGATAATTTAGACTAAATATTCACATCGTCGGTTACAAAATTAATGATGTTATGTTAGATTTGGGGTCTGACATCAACATCCTACCAAAGAAAACTTGGAAAGCCATGGGTAAGCCCAAGCTGATCTATTTGCCCATTTAGTTGTGGATGGTCAATCAATATTGTATTTACCCTGTTGGGAGGCTGCAAAATGTTGAAGTGGACTTAGATGGAGTCCGAACAATGGCCAACTTTGAGGTTATAGAAATCATAGGGGAAAAGGACCCATACCTAGCTTTATTGGGAATCGATTGGGCTTATGAGAATTACGTTGTTATAGATATTAAGAAGGAACTCATGACCTTTGAAGTAGATACTATGAAAGTAACCCAACCATTAGACCGATATCAAGGTCTCCACTATACAGATCTGGTAGAGGGGAATATGGAAGAAGATACACTAGATCATCTCTACACTCTGACTGTAGGAAAGCAAGCAGATTATACTAACCCAACTACAAACGGCTCAGTAAGTTGGTGCAGTATTAAATCTGTAGGTCAAGATTGAGAGGTAGCGTTTGACAACTGGCAACATGGAATATATGAGAACTTCTCATGACGTTGTGTGACTATTAGAGCATCCATGTGGATTGGATTTGAGGTTAGAGAACACTCTGTGTACGGTGGCACTTCATATTTGGCCAGTTTTCTAGTTGAAGTAGAGGCTAAACTTGCGTCAGAACAAGGACTTCTTGTATTGGATGTTGAGTTCCGATCCTCTTCAACTAGATGGTTGGCCACTCATAAGGGTACTTTATCTTCCTGAGACAAAGCAAACCATGCCATCCAACATCGCTTTATTCCCCCTTCGCAACTTACTTCGCTCAATCTGGACCAGTCATCGTTGGAATTATATGATGGGATTTCGAATACAAGGGAACATGTAGCGCATTGTATTCATATATGGGAAGTTGTAAAACTACCTTTTCAATTGTGAGTGAATTAGTTTATTCATTCCTTGGGACAAACTCCAACTGCTTGGTATATATATGAGGAAGCTCGAAGCTCGACAAATTCTAGCTGCGCGACTATAAGTGCATCCATGTGGATTGGATCTGAGTTTAGAGAACACTCTGTGTACGGTGGCACTTCATATTTGGCCAGTTTTCTGGTTGAAGTAGAGGCTAAACTTGCGTCAGAACAAGGACTTCTTGTATTGGATGTTGAGTTACGATCCTCTTTAGCTAGATGGTGGGCCACTCATAAGGGTACTTTATCTTCCTGGGACGAAGCAAACCATGCCATCTAGCATCGCTTTATTCCCGCTTCGCAACTTACTTTGCTCAATCTAGAGCAGTCATCGTTGGAATTATATGATGGGATTTCGAATACAAGGGAGCATGTAGTGCATTGTGTTCATATATGGGAAGTTGTAAAACTACCTTTTCAATTGTGGGTGAATCAGTTTATTCATTCCTTGGGACAAATTCCAACTGCTTGGTATATATATGAGGAAGCTCGACGCCAAACAACCTGTTGGCAAAGCCTTCAACGACAATTCTCTCAAGACTTCTTATTCTCAGGTAAGTCCCCTAAAATCACTTTAGCTTTGCAATAGATTAAGAAAATACTTTTTGTTGATGAAGTCAAGCCTATGCTTCTTCATATTGTTTATCCTGAGCATGAGTACCTCCTTCATCATAGTCTTTACCCATCCCCTGCTCGATTACCTGTGGTTTGTCTTACTATTGATTGAAACCCCGAAGATCTCGATGACCTTGAGGAACTTAGGCATGTGACATTTCAAGAATGTGAAGGGACTAGGGAGGTTAAACATACTATCCCAAACAACGTCAGTAGTTCCTATACCAAACCCTTGAAGTTGCGAAAATTCAATATAGGAATCGATGAGAAACCTAAGCTAGCCTCCATTGGAGACTATTGGGATGAACAGACCGTGACAGAGATACAGGCTCTATTGTGGGAATATGAGGATCTGTTCCCTACAAATTTCTTGGAACTAAAAGGTATTAAGGGCGATTTAGGGGAGATGAGGATAGAGCTAAAGTCAGAATCAAGATCAGTCAAGCATAGGCCATATCGGCTAAATCCTCGAGTTAAAGAGAAAGTGAAGAAGGATATTGATAAAATGCTCACAGCTAGGTTGATTTTCCTTGTCGATAAGGTTGAATGGATCAGTCCTATCGTGATACAAACCAAGAAAGGTATGGATGATATATGAGTTTGTGTGGGTTATAGACGCCTGAACGTTGCTTGTGTACATGACCCCTTTCCTACCCCCTTTAGCGATGATGTACTAGATCAAGTAGCGGGAAATGAGGCATATTCCTTTACAAATGGGTTTTGTGGATATCATCAAATTCGAATCACCGAGGAAGATACGAAGAAGACTACTTTTACTACTCAGTGGGGATCATTTGCTTATAATGTTATGGCTTTCAAGCTTAAGAATGCCCCAACAATATTTTCTAGGATCATGATCGCAACATTCTGTGATTTCATTCATAAGTTCCTTGAGGTATACATGGACAATTGGATTGTATACAACTTACGTAAAGATCACATTGGGACATTACGCTTGATGTTGGACCGTTGTAAACAGTTACAATTTTCCCTTAATTTGCAAAAATGTATTTTCTGTGTACCATTTGGAAATATGTTATGGCATATTGTTTGTCGGGAAGGAGTGCTAATCGATACTGTGAAAATTGTAGTTATTCTCAATATGCCTTCTCCTACCACTATCAAGCAGTTGCGTACGAACCTGGGCCATACTGTATATTACCATTGATTTATTAAGGGTTGTGCGAGCAGAACGACACCTTCGGAACAACTTCTCAAGAAATATGAAGGGTTTTGTTGGACTCGGGACTGTGATAAAACATTCGACATGTTGAAACAAAAATTGAGCACTGCACCCATTCCGACTTATCCTAACTGGCAAGTTGAATTTCATGTTCATATTGATGCCTCTGCAGTTGCGTTAGGCGCCATTCTTGCACAAGCAAGGGGAGGAAACTTGGACCATCCTATATACTTTGTCAGTCACAAGCTTTCACAAACTGAACGTAACTACACCAAAATCGAAAGGGAAGGTTTGGCTATGGTGTATGCTTTACAAAAGTTTAGGCATTATTTACTTAGAAGTCATTTTAAGTTTTTTATTGACCATTCTACTTTGAAGTATTTGGTGAACAAACCCGTTTTAGAAGGTCGCATTTGCAGGTGGTTGCTTTTATTTAAGGAGTTCTCTTTTGAGGTCATTGTTAAGCCTAACAAGTTAAATGTCGAGCTAGATCACTTGTCTCACCTAGAATCCAGAGAAAGTGGTGGACCTATAGATGACTACCTCCCATATGAAAATTTGTTCTGTATTGAGGCCATTCTTGATTATTTGTCAGACATTGCCCTATTTTTTACTACTGGTACTACGCTAGTAGGATATTTTGCAAGACAAAAGAGGCACCTAGTGGTTTGGGCATCATATTATCAACTGATTGCGGGCCAACTCCACAAATTGGGATTGGATAATATCTTACGGTCTTGTGTGCTTGACCATGAATGACTTGATATTCTATGGGAATGTCACAGTGGAGTTCTAGGAGGACACATTGGCAGAAAGGAAACTGCTAGAAATACCTTACAAGAAGGACTATGGTGGCCTACAATATTTAAAGATGCTAAGGAATATGCTCGGGTCTATGATGTATGTCAGAGAGTGGGAAAACCATCATGTTGCGATGAGTTTCCTTTGCACCCTATTCATGCACTACAAGCTTTTGAAAATCAGGTTGTTGATTTCATCAGTCCGATAAGTCCACATTCCAAGGCCAGATACATAATTACCACAACTGACTACCTAACTCGTTGAGTTGAAGCAAAGGTTGTTCAACATTGTTCTACGACCATCGCATCACGGTTTCTTTTTTAGAATGTTATCACCAGGTTTGGTTGTCCTCGTAGCTTGACCAATGACCAATGAGCCCACTTTCTCTGTGAAACTATAGCGACCCTTACCAAAGAATTTTTTATTAAACATTATAAGAGCAGTCCTTATCATCCACAAGCTAACAAAACAGTGGAATCATTTAACAAAATCTTGGAGGTAGGTCCGACTAAGGTTTGTTGCGCAAATCAAGATGAGCGAGTTTTGGTTGTGTTATGGGTGTATCGGACTACCACGAAATGATTAAATAGGTACACCCCATTCCAACTAGTATATGGTCGAGAATAAATTGTGTCAGTTGAGTTTCTCACCTCAAGTCTATTCACTGCACAATCTACAAAGAAGACCAAGGATGAATCCATTGTTGCGCGGTTGGAGGAATTGTTGAAACTTGAGGAAGCTAGGTTCCTAATAGATTTCCATCAGAATGTGGAGAAAACCCGACAAAAGGCCTGGCATGATTGACATATAAAGTGTAATTCATTTGTGTAGGGTGATTGCGTGCTCTTATATGACATCATGTATAAGAAACACCCGAGCAAGCTCCAAATGAAGTGGCTTGGTCCTTTTATAGTTGCGAAAATCCGTGAATTTGAAGCTGTCAAATTAGAGCAACTCGATCGAGTTCTTTGACCTGGGTGGGTGAATGACACATGTCTGAATCCCTACCTGTCTGTTGCATAATTATAGTTTCACTACGCTCTTAGTTCAGGGAGTGGGTTAGTAAGTAGGATTTCCATTTATGTATCAGTTTTACTTTCTCTCAATACATGGTGACATGTTATGTGTTTACGTGTCTTGGTGATTTGTTTTCCTATCCAAGTCATCCAACCCAAATATTCACTTTGTGGTCGGGGAGGTCACATTCACATCCTTTCATACTTAATGCTGCTGAAATTCGAATCTTGTGCTCTTGTGTCATCACGTGGGTCGTTAAAAGTCGTTAGTACCTTTTTACCTGTCATTAGGTCTCTATTGTCACCGTCACTTAAAGTTTAACAGTTGTCCACCTTTTTCCGGTTAACCACTCACCTACTCATTACTTTCCCGAGTTGATCTACTATCCCATTACCAACTTTTCGATTATGCATTTAGTTACCCAATTCACATTGTGGATTTTGTCGCATTCTAGGGATTGTGTCGATGTTAATGCATGTTACTGTCACCTTTCAGCATTCAACCTATGGTTGTCACGCCACTTTTTATGTATGGACTATAAAATTTCCTTTGCTCGATGGAACAACTTGAACTGTTCTACCATCGATGACCCAGGGATCCTCTCCCATGAGCCCGACCATATGGGAAAACCACGGAAGGACAAACAAAAATACAAGGGAATATATTGCATATTAGTAATGGATACGTTGACATTTTGAAACAACAGTTGGGAACTGTTCGATGTACAATACGATGGTTGGCTTCATGTCCCAATATCTTTTGCACCATTATTTATCGCTGAGAAAGGCCAAGAACCGTGTCCTACACACACACAATCACGTGAACCCTAAGGTATTTGTAGATTCAACTTTGTGCGAAAAATCCTTTCAACCCTTCAGTTGTCTTCATCAACCAAAGTCAATTTCCTTTATAAGGACTTGGGAATAAGAGAGAAATCCCATCCTACAAGAGTTATCCCAGAAAACTGCAGGCTATGTCGATGACGAAGGTCACTGATGATGACCCACCTGATCCAGACCTCCATAAGGGAGAAGCCAAAGAACCATCTTGGATACAAACGTCAAGGGAAGGTGTTCACCATCACGTCAAGGAATAAATGTCCCTCTCAGACACCCTTAGCTCAATCCTAAGGATAGAGGAGCATTCGAGAATCATCCTTAAGGTGCAGTTGTATCAAGTCGCCAGTCGATATGAATATATGATGGATTATTCAGACACTTAAAATTTGTCATTATGGGGATGAATACATGATCTCTTTCTTGCATAATTTGTCATGTGTTGTGTATTTCCTAATTGCATTAGTGTTTAGCAACTTCTGTAATGTACCTGTTTACTTTAATGTTGCACACCACAGCCAGTTCACTATCTTTATCGATCTAAGCCTTCTAATGCTATGATATCTTTACATATAAGTATGGAATTGTGCTATGATGTGCTAGACCTGATGATGTGTCCTCTGTAATTCACTTTATCATACAAAGTCTCAATTGTGCTTCAGGTGAGACCTCCTTTCCCTTGCGGAAGGTTGAATATGCCAACAAAACTAGACTACATCAGTAACTTTGTTGGTAATCTTCGAGAACCCCGGTCTCTAATTCCAACTCATACCAAGGGTTGAATCAAGGAAATTGAGTAGATGTGAGAAGCCCTCCCACATGTGGTCGAAAGCAGATGAGGAAGTGGGAGAAAATACCCCATTGTACCAAGGGATTTATGGGAACATCGAGGTGGCAGATGAGAATCACGTGGCCCTCCACCTGACTCGTGTACCATCTTGTTGTCCATTGTGAGTGAAGTGTTATGTCGGTTTAACATTAATTCAATGCAAATGTTCATGTGATCAGATGAAACGAGGGGGGCCCATTAATACTAATCACCCTAAAATTTTGTCTACTTGATTGATTTGATAATGGTTTGCCTCCCTATTATTGAGTTCGAGGACATGGAGGAATTCCACATATTGGAATGCCTGAATTCCCTTTTGAATTATGAGAAATATCAATCTTAGACGAATGTTGCTTGGAAGAGTCTTTGTCCTTGTATGTTTGATAATGATTTTTGAGTCACCTAGAACTGTAAGATTTTGAATGCCTTATGAGTTGGCCAAAGATAAACCTTGGTAGAGTGCATATGCCTCATCCAGATTATTAGTGGCTTGACCAATATTCAAAATGAATGTGAACTTGAAATTTCCTCCAAGGTCATAGAGTACCATGCATGCTCATGCTACCTTGTATTCAAAAACTTCTTAATGTTTTCGTTATGTTCATTTCTTTAGTTGTACAAAAGACATAGAAGGAATGGTGGCTAGTTCAAATCCTTCAAAATTATGCACTGCCTCGCCAATTTTGTGTTTTTGTGGAATTGTAAGAGAAAACATGAAAGGGATGATGGCAAGTTCAAATCCTTGAAAATTATGTAGTGCCCCACCAATCATGTGCTTTATTGGAATCGTAAGAGAGGAAATGGATGTACGATTACTCAATATTTATCGAGACCTAGAAGTCTAATGTTCTCAGTTTGAATGAATCTATCTTAATGACTTTTCAAATGACCACAAGAATGAAATTAATTTTTCCATGAATTCTTTCACACTGCACATGACATCATAGAATCATGCCACCTTCCTGGCCTCGACATATTTCATTCCCACACTCCTTCCACCTTGCACCATTTTTTTAACCTTCAAAAGATGCATAATAATGAAGCTCTTATTGAAGCTTACCTATGTCAATGTCATAGTTGACAATAGCTCATGCCAATGACATAGTTGGGAATAACGTATGTCAATGACATAGTTGGGAATAACGTATGTCAATGACATAGTTGGGAATATCTTACCTAAATCCTATTTCTAGTTTTCTTCTTCCAAATTTTGTATCTCACCCTTTGAAATTTCAAGTAATTATTTCAATGTACTACAATAACTCCAAAACAAATTTTTCCACTTTTGAGGTGTTAGATTAGATTTTTCTATTCAAAGCACGAGGGCTCTCACATCGTTCAAGATCATATTTGCATTTAAAAAAAGCCTACTCAAAATGTTCACATTATAATAGCGTACTTTTTGCACCTTCAAATCCAATTACTAATGTATATTATTGATAGGTGTTGTATGACTTGTGAAAATGGTTGATAATAATGGTGATATGTTATATTGTTCAAATTTTCACCAAACATGGAAATTATAGTATATGGTTTACTATTCATTTGTCACGTAAATTAAAATTAAAGAAACTTAGTAAAACATTATGGTACAAAGCAATAGAACAGTAAATATTAAATATGTTGGATATACACTTGAAGCATTATAAATTTAATGTTGTATATTTTTATATCTATAACATTTTTAACTTTAGTGTGGAGTATTTGTTGATTGTGAAAAAAACGGGATAAATTACACACATATTAATTTTATTTTTTGTTAAAAAAATGAGTAGTATTTGTATTAGAAATAGGCTGCAATCGAGCTTGATAGTGTAGTAATACAAAAATGGTATTGTCTCTTAACAAAAACCAACATAACTATCAAGCAGTGTGTTTCAGGGACAGAAAGATCCACATCATCCTTCACAAAGGATTTCAAAAAGTTTCTATTAGTATAGACTCTAAAAAAGATACCTAATATTAATATTGTTCTTCATAACATATGAAATACTAGTGAAAAACATGCTTACTAAGGGCCTCATCTTGACCAATGTTATTTGGATGTGATTCCTGATTGCCCAAGTCCATTTCTTCAATCATTTGATGAACTATTTCCTCTTCCTTGAGATCATCATGAACATAATTCATTGACATTCTATAGTTTGAGGTAGTTGAGTGGGAAACGTTTGTTGAGGTTATATACCATATTCCTTAACATTGAACATTCAACTTCTAGAACTTGGATTTGCCTTTTTCGTTGCACGAGGGTGTCCATAACCATTACATTTTGGGATATGCATTGATGTTCATTCTTATGTACCTTAGTTGTCACCAACAATATATACATCTTGTTATTGTTGATGAAATCCTCATGCTTGCACAATACTCTATGCATGTCTTGAATTTCCTTGTAATCCATGTCCCAAATATTCCATGGATTCCCAAACAGAGAGTAGACAATGAACACCCAAAGGAGAAATTCCAAAAGGACGAGCTAGGCCTTTCCAAATAGTAGACCCAACAAGCACCCAAGAGGTTGAAATGCCAACACAAGAGGGAAGATACACAACAAACACAAAATAATACTACACACATAGGAGAGATACAAACATAGAGTGGACACATGTAGCTAGTCCACGAGTCCCTTCTTGAAGTCATTTAAAACCCGTAAATTAGTATTCAAAAGCTCCCTCAACAAGAGACTAACTTGATTCAAATGGAGGAACCCAAACCCTTGTTACAAATGTTGTGGACTAGTGGCTCCAAACAAACACCAATGGTTCAGACAAGGATGAGAACAAAGCTCCAAACAAACACCAACACATAGCGCCAGACCGAGATAATAACCACTAGAGATGGATCCAAAACCATAGTGAGAACGCCATAGATCACCAATGGAGTTCAAAAGGGAGTGCTTACTCGAAATTCCAATTGAACCAGAGCTAACATTCACTAATTCTCCTCATCAGACAAAGCACCTACCCTGTCAGTCCTGCATATTATCTTCACTTGCTTCAAATTGTAGACTGAACATTAAGTCGGGAATGCATGGGGATGTCGTAAGAGTGATGTGCATTGCATCCCACCTCCATATATTTATACCACGACAATGTGGTTATGTCGACATATGATGTTTAATGAGTTTGAAACATGACATCGTGCATATTTGGCATTGGTCATGAACCTAGGATAACTTGGAAAAAAATACACTCATTTTTCCTTAGGTTTCCCTTGTCCAATCTTGAGGCCTTGTTTGTGAGGGTGTCCACTTAATGATTTAGAGCTCTCGGGACTTGGAAAAAAGTGATATCTTGAAATTGAGGAGTCTCCTTTTTTATTCTAGTGATGAGGCATAGTAGCTTACTATCAGATGGGTTTTTCTTGTTGTTCATGAGATTGATACTTATATTTGAATCGCCAATAATAATCAATGTCCTCACTCCAGTCGTGTTTATAGATAGAAGTCCCTAAAATAGAACATACACCTCACCCTCACCTTGGTTGTCTGTGGTTGTCCCTAAACCCCATTTACAAGTCAACTATTGTTTTCTCCAAAATCAAGAGTGATCCCCCACAATTTTTCCACCCCTTACACAAAACTTAGATTACAATCTATATTCTCCCTATAACTTATTATAAATTAAAGTATATATACTTTTTTAATTTTAATATATTTTAAACTAATATCAAGAAACATTCTCATCACTAAATGTAATTTTTTTGCATTTCTAAGACACTTTTTGGCTGGATATATAAAAACCTAGGTGAACTACTTTGCAGATTACCAAGGAAAAAACATTTTTCATAATCTTTAAAAAAATGCTTAAATAATATCAAAATTAGTGCAACATAAAATACAATATATTATATATTATGGAATATACATAGTTTGTTATTACATAAAATAAGATATATGGATATATTGCAATATACTAACAACTTCCAATTTGCAAGGTTGAAAAGAAAAACAATAAACTCCACCATTTTCAACGAAGTGTGAATCAAAGATTAAAATTAAGCCCATCAAAAGGTTCAGAGTACTAAAAGTATTATTAAAAATTTGTTTGTTAAAAAAACCCATTTTTGTTTTTATTGGTTTTTCATGAAGTATGAAGTAGAGTGTATATTAAAATTTCATAAAAAGGGTTAAAGTTTACATTGTTTACATGTGCGTTTAAATGATGGTACATATATTTAATTATATAAAATGAGGTACACAAATAAAGGCGATCAACGACAACTTAGAGATTATGAGATCTTGCGTGTTCAAACACCACCCTTTATATGTACAAAACCCCAAAAATGCAACCTTCGTTGTGGAGGATTATGCACACAATCCAATCCATAACTTCTCTGCGTCTTGCTCCGGTGACTCATTATGTTGTATCTCTACATTATTAAATGAAATGATAAGGCCTCGTATCTAATTTTTTTGAAAACAAAAGTCATGGTAGGAATGGGCAAAGAGGACAGAGGTCACTACCAACATTGTAGACAAGGAGCAGGAGAAAGGTTATTTGATTTGATTTAATTTTAATTAAAATAAGGATCAAATTGATATTATTAGAGTTGTAGCATTTCCTCGAGCTTTGTTGTGCTATTCTGTAGTTGGAGATCCAAGTCATTGTGAAAACATTGAAGAACTGAGTTGTTCTTACCAATATTTAGGTAGTCATATTCGATAGAACCATATTTCTTCATCTTCAAATAAGTGTTATGGATACTAGCACTAATATGTAGTTCTATTTATGTGGCTTTCTTGATTGTCAAATCTTTGCACCAAAAGATCAATTAGGAAGCATTCAATTTAGGTGGAGCAGTGCAACAAAATAGTTGGCCTAAATTACTTGACTCTTTGCATGCCTGCTAGAAGAGAAATAGTGCTTTATCTTTCTAAATGGCATGTCGTCGTTTCGCTTCTTTAAAGCGCAGCTTGCACTGAGAGGTTTGATTCTCAATCCCTGAAATTTCAAAAATCTTGATATTGCTACAAGAAATTCTTTGTTCAATTGCAGAGAAGAATTCACTGAACTTATTGATTTGATACATAGAGCTCTAAGGGTGGGGGATTGCTCAACATATAGATTCAAGAATGCTATGGAATTGTGAATTGACTCGGTGATAGGAAATGCCGGGTTCAAAAGAAAAGGATTAGAACAATAAAGAGATCAAACAATGAATACGCTAGCACAATAAAATATTATAGAGTTTGTAGCATTTTCCTTATTTATTTCAGTATTGCTACTTGACTTCTAAAAAATAAAATGTGTAATTAATTTTTGTTGTAAATTAAAATGTAATTATTTTCAAAGTTTTTTCATGATAAAAACTACATGACTAAATACTCTTCTAACTGAAATTACGACCCCACCCTTTGAACTTATCGTGTCCATACCCTTCTAACGGAAATTAGGACCCCACCCTTCGGACTTATCAGTGGTGTCCATATGCATTAGTGAAACTCATCATTTTTCCCCTGAAGAGCAAGTCACATGCGATGGATGGAAGACATACACCCCTGAAGAGCAAGTCACATGCGATGGATGGAAGACATACATACACTTAATCATTAAAGTACATCATCAGTGTGTAATAGCAAAGAATAAAAAATGATGCAGCGGCGTCAGACAGTCTCACACTACTTAGGCAAACGTGCCCTTGTACGCAAGCAAAGAAATGGTGAAGGGTAGAGCCTTCTAGTCCTGGTACCCTTCTCTTATAGGCCTTGTCCGATACACTCCAGAGACGTTCGCAGTCGGCCTTGCAAAGCTGGTTTCCTCAATTATTTTTTTCCGTCAAGTTCTTCTTCGAGGGTTTTCAGGGAGGACTCTGGACTCGATCCGGCTACCCTTGCTGGTTTCTTCAGATAAGGCGCGGAAATTCATTTGTTGTGGAGCAATCTACGCTGTATAGAAGGAATCTTGGGATTCATTAACTGATAATTACGGGTTATTGTTTGGTATTTTGCGGGTTCCTGCAGAGAAAATGGACAGCAGCAGCAGCCTTGAAATTACGCGACGCCGCTTGGAAACGATCGGCGGACATTTGAATTCTATCGAATCCGAATTTAATGGACAGCTTCAGACAAATTGCACTTCCGAAGAAATTTCTGCGGGTAATCTTTTATGTTTATATTTTCTCTTTCTTCGATATGATTATTTTTTTTTCGGTTATTCCCTTCTTAGTATTACAATGAAACGCAATCGACTTACACCAACTAAGAATCTCTCAGTTGACATATCAAATCAATTATTCCCCAACCCCTTCTCAAGAGTATTAAACTGAAATGTAATCGACTTGCACCATTCAAAGAATCCGTTTTGATTAAGATGCCCAAGTATCTATTCCGCAAAATTCTCCCGTCCCGTCATCACTTGCATCTAGCGGTCTCAATCATTTTCAACAGACTAATGCCGAACGCGTCATTGAAGATTTGAAGACATCCCATAGCTAGGGAAACTAATATAAAAAATTCTATATATTTTTGAAACCGATTCAATCGTTTTTATTGGGGCCATAGCCAATCCTCTAACTACAAATGCGAGATATTACAATTAAATTTAGTTCAAATTCAAAGCCGGATTTCTCATAAAGAGATTTTTTACATAGTCGCATGTGAAAGGCTGGTTCAAATTTCAGTTTGAACCGTGTCTTTGTAACTAGTCCAATGAATTGGCAAAATTACTGTTATCTTTTACTTGTTATATGTGTTATAAAAAATTGTGTGTATTTACATAGATCTATACATCAATAGCAAACACATACATTGGTTCATACTCGATAGCAAATACAGAGAAAAGCCACGGAGAGAATAGAGAGAAGAAACGCTCCATCAATAATTATTCTGTACGCTTTACAATTATAAATTTCACTCTTTACACAGCACAAATCCTCTTTCATATGTTTTTTTGGGTTGGCTAAATGCCTCTTTTTGCCAAGAGAGGGCAGTGGAACTACATTACAATATGAGCTTTACAATCCAATAACTTTTGACTTCAAAGCCGTGACTGAGATGTATACCAGAGAATACAACCCAGTACAGGCCAAAGAATAGGAATTCCGGAATTTGGATTCAAATGTGGAAGAAAGGAAAGAAGTGACAGGAAATCTGTCGGTGGGATTGCGGCGTGTACAGTTTAGTGATAAAAGTGAGTGTGATTCATTACATTATCGACTCAAATATTTAAAGGATATTTTACATGGATCTCTGATCCGTTCAAAGCTCTATCTAATATCTATTATTAATGGGCCCAATACAACCATCAGAGTCAGAACAGTGAGCTGTGCAATAACCTCTAGATCTATTTCGTTTTCTTTTACTGCACAGTTACATGAAGGAAAGCTAATGCAGAGACATAAAAATTGCAGTGAAAATAAACCTCTGTTCAGCAACGCTTCACAAATCTGAAATGAAGTTTATACACTATAAATGAGAGAAATTGCATCTCTATTCATTGATATATTAAAATGTATATGTACATGAAAATTACACAAGCAGAACTTGAAACTTCAACCATCACTGGCAGGCAAACGTTTCAGACCCCTCTGATTGTGTGGTTTAACATTTATATGTACGCTGTGAGTGTGTAGTTACAACACTCCCACTCAGTCAAGAGTGTACATGGTCATGCTGCAGAGTCCATTCCAGAATCCAAAGCCTTCCCTACAAAATGTTCTAGATCCATTGCATACTTCTGATGCTTTGCCCGACCACTCTCAAGTGTTTCTTCAACAAATGAAGGTTCTGATTTTGACATGTCAGAATGTAATGTGTAATCCATTCCGAAGTCTTCCCTACAAAATGTTTTAGATCCATTGCATACTTCTGATGCTTTGCCCAACCACTCTCAAGTGTTTCTTCAACAAATGAAGGTTCTTGTTATCCCCAACTCCTAGGGATAACTAAGGAGATGATGTCTCGAGGCCCCTAGGTTGTAGACATGGAGTATCGAGAGTCAGTTTGACCAGTAGTGTCCACTTGCACAGAGAAAGACCCGCTTCACCACCACAGTTCCAGGATCATCGTGACGGTATCCACCACATCAACTGGCTTCCAGAAGACATTGGGTCTTGCTCCATGAGGTACAAGTCAGGTATTATGGTGAGTGTTATGTCAATATTTGAGGCATTTGAGTTTGTTGCATTTTAAACTGCTTTTGATTATGTAACGTCTGCTTGGACATTATGCTCTTTGCCCTGTTTCACTTTGGTGGTTGACATTGCGCCTTAGTAAGTGGGTCACCCTTTGGGATAGGTTTGCTGGGAGGTCCTCTTGACGAGTCATCGTGCCATTCTCGACCATACTTGTCACTTTCCACACTTCATCCCCTTGTCTCCCTACCTTTTGGGATTTTCGGGTGTACTGACCCAAGAAGGGGTTGTCAACTTGTCCCTCATTTCATGGGAAGAAGGGGTTGAAGGCCCAGAGGCTTGTAGCTGGCAAAAGATAAAAGCCAATCATGAACCTTCTAGATGCTCGCCTAGGGATCCCGAGGACAATGAAATGTCTCTCGAAAGAAACTGATGGGACCCGTGAAAAATAACTAATACAAATGCCAACTAAGGTGAAGTATGTGTAGGCACTGTTTTTCATGCTTAGGTAGAAGCCACACACATGTTTTCAACTTGGGGAAGCATGATGTGACTAGGGTAGAGTCAAGGTGGGCACTGTTTTTCATGCTTAGGTAGAAGCCCCACCTTGGCTTCAACTTGGAAACACCTTAAAAGAACAAAAGGCAATAAATGGGCTTGGAAAAAGGTTGCATTGAAAACAAAGGTGTGTCACACCTTCTACAAAGGCACCCATAAATGAGACACTACGATCCCTTGTATTGTATGAACCCCATGCCCAAAAGTCTTGCCCCCATCCATGTCACTTCATCCACATGACTTAAAGAGAGGTCCACTCGGGAAAACACTCCTAAACTTGAGGTACAATTCACCCAATAGGTCGCTTTGTCAACCCTTCCATACCTAAACTAGGCAAATTGCATAGGGTCTTTGAGCACTTGTTTATTTTGATGAGGTGGTTTGGATGTACATGCTTAGATGGCTCTTTTATTGATTTGATTTACTCATCATGATGCATTTGACTTGAGATCCTTGGAGGATGTATTCATTGTCTTTGCAGGACCTAGTTGGTGGACAGATTTGGAAGAACAAGCCTAGCTTGGGCTTCCTTGGGGCTTTAAGCCCACAGGTTGGATACTAGGGTCCACACACTAGGTGATGATGACATGCCTTTGGAGGCCTAAGAGACACCTTGGAGGATCTCACCTAGCCCCTACAAGCCAAACGAATTGCCTTTGGAGGCCAAAACGTCACCTTTGAGGGCTTGACGTCACCATAGGGCTAGGGTTCAGTGGTGATTGAAGACACTTGGCACGTTTTGAAGAAGGGAGCCTTTGGATCACGGATGAGAGGCTTGGCTTGAAGCCACTTGGCCTTTGGAGGCCTAGCGCACTCATTTCTACTCAAGGACTTGACCTAAAGTGTCAAAACGTTGCCCCAAGAGGGTGATGCCATGTTTCTATGGTTTATCTTATGTGCAAATTATGAATTAAAAAATATTATTTTGGCAAAGGGGCAAGAAAAAGGTAAAAGTTACCCTTATCTTGTGGTTTACCCTTTGAATGTGGACAAACTACTTTTTAGAGGATTTGTACAAATAGACATCATCTATATTTCATTTTATCATAGCTCTCCCACTGTGAGAAGACTACATTGGCTGAAATTTATGACCTACTTGGGAAATTCTCTCTATCTCTCTTGGTTACATTATCTTGTGATGGTTTGTTTTATGCTATTGGATGGATGGATGATGCGCTAGCTCTCTTGGAGGCTTGTTCTTTTTTTTTTTTAAATAAAAAAAAGGGTAATTCCTTATTAATGCGCTGTCACTGTACAAAACTATTATATGTCACTGACATGCCACCTGTTCCGCCAAACTAGTGGAAACCGAAGCAGGTGGCAGTCAATTGTGCTTTCGGCCAAAAAGAGCAACTGCCACTTGCTCTGCTATTTTGTTGGAAACCAGAGCAGGTGGCGGCTGGTAGTGCTGACAAATCTGTCTGGGCATACTAGACATACTAACAAAATCTAAAAATTAAAACTAGGCAAAAAACTGAACAGAGTACCAGACCAAGTTGACAAGAAGAGAACTCCATCACCGTGCAGGTGAGGCTCAGAGAACTGTGCAGAATTAAACATTAGAGGGGCTATGAGAATAGTGGAACCTGCCATTCGGAGAGCCACTATGGAGGGTACCATCGCTTGGTTTGAGCACGTAGGGTTGCGCGCAGGTCGGGCACCTTTGCTTGGCTGGCGTGTTCGAGAAGGCGTCGAACAACATGTCGATGCGGCTACTGATGAGGGTGTGCCGATGGAGTTGCTCCATCATATAGCCTCTAATTTCAAAAATAAGCTCCAACTGCTCCGGGATGAAGAGGCTGGGTGGAGTCTGGTCGCAATCCACAACTCGATTCAGCGGTGGAGGCTCAGCCCGACAATCTGTCGTGTGAAATATCCCTGATCTGGCTGATCAAGATATTCGCTACTGTTCTAATGCTCTAGCGTGCAGATCTGATACATTGGGGGTTTCTGGATGCGTTTTAGCTGTGTGTTTGAGATGTCCTTCGGTTATTGTGGTTGCATGTTGGTTATTGCAGGTGCATGTGGGTTATTACATGTGCATGTTTCATATTT
>SNQJ01S0002099.1:61229-74276 GCA_010110895.2 Picea sitchensis | reverse complement strand
GGAGGGAGTTGTGAAAATGTGCATCTCCAAATTGGTGACTACCACCTGAAATCTCATATGTTTTCTATCGACATGGGCGGTTGTGACATTGTGTTGGGTGCAGACTCGCTAAGGACTTTGGGTCCCATTCTCATGGGTTTTAAGGAATCAACCATGCAATTCGACCAGGAGGGCCAACAATACAAGTTCCAAGGAATCATCGTTGGTTCACCTGAGATCATTAGTTCCCATCACATAGAAAAGATGCTCAAAAAAGGTCATTCTAGCGTTATTTCCCAACTCCATGCCATACAAGCGACTGACACACCCTCTGTGCCACAAGACCTCCAATCCATCCTCTCTAAACATCAAGTGGTCTTTTCCACTCCCTAGGGAATCCCTCCTTCCCATGGTTTTCATGATCATTCCATTCCCCTTGTACCAAGAAGCCTTCCTCCCAATATTCGTCCCTATCGTCACCCCTTTTTCCCAAAAAAATGAAATTGAGAAAATGGTTCAAGAATTTCTTAATGCAGGCATTATCCACCCTGGCACGAGCCCCTACTCTTCTTCTGTGGTCATGCTCTTGAAGAAAGAAGTTTCTTGGCACATGTGTCATGAATTCCGCGCCCTCAACAAACTCACCATTAAAGACAAATTTCCCATTCCCATCATTGATGACCTCTTGGATGAATTGAGTGGCACCCATTTCTTTACTAAACTTGATCTTCGTTCTGGATACCACCAGATACATATGAAAGAGGAAAACATTCCTAATACTAACTATAGAACTCATGAGGTCCACTATGCGTTTTTGGTCATGACCTTTGGCTTGTGTAATGCCCTTTCAACCTTCCAAAGCCTCATGAATCATGTCTTCTGTCCTTTTCTTTGTCATTTTGTCTTAGTTTTATTTGATGATATCCTCATCTATACAAAAACCTGGATAGACCATCTTGCTCATGTGGATCGAGTTCTCCATCTACTCTCTTAGTACCAACTTTTCCAGAAAAATTCTAAATGTGCTTTTGGTGCCTCGGAAGTTGAGTACTTGGGTCATATTTTTGGCCAGGACGGTGTTAGGGTGGATCCTAAAAAGATTGAAGCTATGCAAGACTATCCTCACCCAAAGACTCTCAAAATCCTGCGTGGATTTCTAGGCTTAATAGGTTATTATCACAAGTTTGTTAAGAATTATGGAAAGATTGTGGCACCTCTCACTGCACTCCTTAAAAAGAATTCTTTCACTTGGACTCCAGTAGCTTCTTAGGCTTTTCAAACCTTGAAGATTGCCATGTGCACCACTCCAGTCCTATCCCTTCCTAATTTCATAAATACCTTTGTCCTAGAATGTGATGCTTCAGGGAAATGAATTGGCACTGTCCTCATGCAATAGGGTTGACCTTTGTCCTTTACCAACAAACAACTGTCTGAACGAAATTTGGGAAAATCAATCTATGAAAAGGAAATGTTGGCTATTTTCCATGTCATTGATCTGTGGTGCCCTTATCTATTGGGGCAATGCTTCCAAATTAAGACAAATCGTCAAAGCCTCAAGTATTTTTTGGAACAATGCATTTCCTCCCTAGAGAAACAAAAATGGGTGACCAATCTCTTTGGATATGATTATGAGATCATTTAAAAGAAATGAAATGACAATATGGTTGCGGATGCACTTTCCCAAATATATGAAGATGAAGGATTGTTATAGCAAGATTTGAATCACCATTGCTATCTTGCACAGAGGGCCTTTTTCCATTTCCGTATGCAGACTTATCATCCCTTTTTTATGAATCCATAGCTAAAATATACATTTTTCCACATACATGCTCTCTATTAGTTATACAAGATACGTATATGCTTGTTGCTCCACTACAACTCATGTATATTGGGATTTGTGCTAGAAAATACAAAATGAGGTCGGGTTTCCATGTCATGATAGAAGATATCTGATCCTTGGCCTTCCATATACTGGAAACGTTCCGACTCGACCCTTTAGTTTCATTCTGAAGGCTATAAGAGCACAATTTCGAGCTATGGAAAAGAGGAGAAAGCATTCAACTTTGAGAGAAAAGTTACTCTAGAGAAATTAATTCATATTGAGTCTGCATCCCTTTGTCCCTCAAGTTTGAACACAATGTTCAGCCTCCAAGCTCTTTCCCTATTGTTGAGAGGACCTCATTGCCTCTTTCCTATGAGATTTCCTTTGGTGGAGGATTGAAGTGGTGGAGACCCAGTTGGAAGGAACTTGGTTTCTTAGTTTCGAACCGTGCCGACACAAAAGTCTGTAATGTTGTCACTTCTGCTGATCAATAAATAATAGAAATACTTCTTTCTTGTCCTATTGGTATCTTGAAAATATATGATTATTATCCATGGGTGTGTTTGTGATGTTTATTAATGGATTATGCTATCTGATGTGCTAACCCATTTTTATATTATCACTATGTACATGCTCTTCTTGTTTGTCGAGAACTTTTTGCAGGTATAAAGCTTTGGGTAAAAGTGCTCAATGGTGGAACATCATCAAATGTTGAATCGAGGTAGGCCTCTTCCTTGTATTGCACATTAGTTTATATAGCATATGTTGGAATTGAGTTGATTTCTGCAGTCATACCTATCTTTTGTGGTTTACCCTTGGCCATAGAGAGTTTTTCCCTTATAACAGAAATGGAGACTCCACTAGGGATAGATCTTCCTTCTAAGGGTTGAAGTACTTTTTCTTCTTGCATCGCTCTTTTTCCTTTGTGTTTCTTATCCTATCACTACTTGGCATATTCTGTTCACTCTTAGTCTGAGTTTTCATCCTTTTTCCCTTGCATGGCCTTGTTTTAAAGCCTATATGCTCCTTTTTCCTTGACAGTCGTGTACACATGCATGCTGCCTCTTTGCAAGCTGCGTATATACACACTATTCTCCTGAATAGTCACGTATACCACTTGTCCTTGCTTGTTTTCTTAGTTTAGTGACTGTTGGGTGAGTTTTGATGGTTGCTAAGCCTTGTTAGGTCTCTGTAGTGCCTATTGAGCTTCTCTGGATTGACAGGAAGCTCGTTGGGAGTTGAATTTATGGGCATAGTCTTTCTCATTGTTTTTCATTTTTTGATTTGTCCTTGAACCCTGGGTTGTTTGCTTGGCTACTTGGTATTCTTCTCGAGTTATTTCATTTATACACAGTAGAATTTATATATCAGGTTGCTTTTCAGTCCATGCATTTTCTCTTTAATATATTGAAAAAAAAAAAAGGCATTTTGCATTCATTGGCATTTTTGTCTTTGAATCTTTATCATTAGCTTAGAGCATTTAGTGAAATATTTCATTTTACTTCTGAATTACAGAGTTGAAATTGAAGATTGCACTGTTTTTATTATCATATCATTCATTGAAAATTTAAAGGTAGAATTTGCATTATATTCATATTTATATTTTGCAGAGTCATAACATCATGAGTTTCGTTTCCATACCCTCTTGAGTAACCATGACTAATAAAATTTACGCTTTAAACTAAAATTGATTAGTCACGATTTTATTTCTAGGGTGCACAAACTAGCCTAGGATTTAGTTCCTTGGAATAGGATTTTGTGAGTAAACTTATTCAAGGACATTAAATCAACATATGTGTCTAAGACAGGGAGTTGAGAATTCCATTGTATAGTTGGTAATATCAGGAGGCTCCGCTCACACCAGAGTTAATCATGAGGTTGCGCAGAGTTAGTTGAAGGGATAACCCCTGGATTTGATCGACTGGTTGTTAATCCTATGAGGGCCCTTATAACTGATTCTGTTACCTCCAAAATTTAGCAAGGATTCTCAAGTCCCTCTTGGAGAAGACATACCTTCTTTAGTGAGGGAGGCCAGTCAGCCACTTTAGCTTGTTTGCATGCCTATTGGACGTTTGACTTTTTGGCATGCTCTTTGATTATTAGTTGACCATAGGATTTTGTGATGAGTCTTTGTTATCATGGATAGTGGAGTTCCTTTTGCTCCCTTGTTTATTGCTCCCCCCCATGACGTTCATGGGGGAAAATCCATCAGTTTTTTATAATGGTATGCAGAATTATGGTACTCAGTCAATGCCTTGGGTCTATAATCATTTTTCTCATGGTATGTATGATATGCCTTCGCACTTGCCCTCCTTTGTCTCACCTCCTTATGAGAATACAAGTTTTGGGTCTAGGGGCATGATTGCCTCCTTCTTATCCCTATCCATTTGGTGGGAGTCATATCCTTCAAACACCTCTTACTATACAAGGTTGGAATTTTCCTTCCTATGAATCAACTATGCAAGAAGTAAGTGCCCAATTAAGCAATCATTATACTATTTACACTCTGTCCACTTATCCTTCTTTGCTATGTCAGCTCCTACAAAAACTTTTCCCATGGTGAACCTTCGTCTTCCCTCGGGTGTTTCATCCGTGGGGAGTTATTTTTATAGTATGGGCAACCCCCCTCGTGAATTTTTTTCATATTGGGGACACATATATCTTCACATGAGTAACCCTTGTCATGTCTCTTTCTCTTCTCAAGCGGATTCCTCAGTGTCGATGCCCTTACAACCGTTTATGAATCAGTATGGAGAAGGATACTATCCTATCGAATAGGGATAGGGTGTAAACGAGGATCCTTCCTAGAATACAATTTCTCAGAACCAATCTTTCTTTGGACCTTGGTCTCAAATGCCGCAATTCACCACTTCCACAAGTCCAGTCACTGCGTGTCATACTGGAATTATATCACCAACCTCTGCTAGCCACGTTGGATATTGGTCGAAAACCTTTGCAAGTCATGTTGAATACCTGGAACTAGCTGCTGCAAGTCATGCTGGGGGAACAAGTCCACTCATTGCATGTAATACTGGCATTATATGACCAACCTCTACTAGTCATGTTGGAGATTGGTCGACAACCTCTGTGAGTCATGTTGAAGACCTGCAACCAGCCACTGCAAGTCATGCTGGGGGCACATGTATGGTCATTGCTAGTCACACTGCACATCCATCACCAACCTCTGATAGTCATGTTGTGGATCCATCACCAACCTCTGCTAGTCATGTTGGGGATCCACCACCAACTGCTGCTAGTCATGTTGGAGATTTACTACTAACCTCTGCAAGTCATCCTGGGAGAATGTCACCAACCACTGCAAGTCATGCTGGGGGCATTCATATGATTGAGAAGCCTAGACATCTCATACATAATCCTATATTCCTTCGCAGGACTTATGAAGGAAGTCACCTTACTTGTTTGTGTCCTGTTATTGATGGGATACCAGAAGCGTGGGGCTCACCTAAGGGGCCTTTGGGTTCTGAGGCATCTATGGTTTCACAACACTTTGTTCCTTCTTTGGTTGATACAATAGTCATGCCGATGCAATCTTCGGATGACACTCCCTTTCCTTTAGGGGTTGATGCATCCTTTGACCATGTTGTCTCACATCCCATTCAACTTGTGGTTATGTCAATGCAATCTTCGACCGACACCTCTCCTATGTTCGGGGGTGATGCATGGATGATTTTAAGGATGGAAATTTATTTTAAAATGTTGAAACCTTGGCGAATCTTACTAATCCTTCATATGCCAACTATAAATGATTGGCTATATTTTTGTAAAAATATTTAAATTTCTAAGGATTTTATATAGTTTTTATGAAATTTTGGCGATTTTTAAGGTAAAATAATTTTATACTATAGAATTTGGGTGAATCATTTTTAAAATTATGAATCTCGTTTTTGGAAAAACCATGTAAAATTAGCCCATGAGAGAAATTTAGCCCCTAAAATCATCCTTGGGGTGATGCATCTCTTCACCTTGTTGTCTCGCATCTTGTTGAACCAACGATCATGTCGATGCAATCTTCGACCGACAACACTCTTGGTTTTTGGGGTGATGCACCTCTTGACCTTATTGTCTTGCATCCTATTCAACCAATGGTTGAGGAAGTGGTTGTATCGATGCAATATTCGATCGACCCGACTCTTATCTTGGAGAGTGACAAGTTTAAGGAAGCAGTCATGCCAATGCAATTTTTGGTCGATCTCGCTCTTCTGGTTTTGGTTCTATACCTTTTATGCCACGTCCTTAGCATTTCTAGTACTTCACCTTTTGAACAAGAGAGATTTTTACTCTTCCTGAGTTCTCTCCCTCCAAGTCTTGATGAGGTTCCCTTTGATTGGGATGGTCTTGTGGAGTATCCAATGCCTCTGCCTATGCCTTTTCTAGGAATATACATTATCTGATATAACACAGAGACGATAACCTCCGTTATCACTTTTCCCTCCTTGACATGGAGATCTTTGGGTCTTTCCAAGCTTGTTTCGATTCTTCGCAAGATACCGACATTGCACAGAAGGTCCGCATGGGAGCCTTGGCCTCCCCCGTGGCTTGCTGCCTAGAATCTACCTAACCAGTCTTAGTTAATCTCTTTTATGACTCGTCTAAAAACTGAAAATATTGTCGACTGAACTTGTCTTTTTCACACTCGTAAATTGGATTTGAAAAGACATCTATTTGGCACAAGTTTACCCCTTTTTCACACCAAGTAGACTAAACGATATAAAAAAGGACATTTTTTGGCGTTAAGTTGTGATTGCATCTCATGCCCTCGCTTGCAGTATTGAGCCTTTATCCAATTCTCTCTTTGCGTTATAAACCGTTGCCTAAGAAGTTTGCATCCTCAACCAAGTCGAGCCTTGTTTATATCCTTCGCAATTTGACACCCTATACAATGGAGGGAAC
This sequence comes from Picea sitchensis, assembly GCA_010110895.2. Classification (NCBI taxonomy): domain Eukaryota; kingdom Viridiplantae; phylum Streptophyta; class Pinopsida; order Pinales; family Pinaceae; genus Picea; species Picea sitchensis. Next base: position 67,564 of record SNQJ01S0002099.1, on the reverse strand, counting down.
ATCACCTTGAGTGTCCATCTCCTACATGCATTTCCTTGCATTAAGTATAGGTACGTTCCACTGCTGGAACTAGATTTGCTTACTTGTGACACTCGTTCCCTCCTTTGTATCATAGCATTCATTTGTTATGAAAAAATAAAAAAAGACAGGAAGGAAGGGAATACTATATTGTAATTGGCGGCAGTCATGTCACCTTTGAACAAAGAACAAAGTTATTGAGTCCTTGTGTCATCATAATTTTTGGGTTTAGCATGGCCTTAGGAAGCTGATCTCTCTACAACAATTTCTCTACCGACTGGTTACTCTTCTAGTCCTTATAGAGAACGTTATTGATGCCTCCTACATCTAATTGTCACATCATTGAGACCATGCTGCTGGAGTCCACCATCTGTCTCATGCTCTTGTTCAAAGGAAGTCTATCAATCTGTGTTAGCCACTCCTTAGAAATATTGACTTTGCATGTTGGCCATACCCTCATTTTGTCTCAGAATCACATGATACTTTGGTCTTATCATGCACCCTAGCCCTACTTCCATCATTGGTAGGTCACCTTGAACCCAGAAATCGACATTTCATCATTGGTCATTGACTGGGTGGTTTCCCTTGTGTTTGATGGAAAGATATCTATTCACACTTTGGGATTCATGCAGTGTCTTGGATTCCATTAGCCTTATTGGTGGTTTCCTCACCTTTTTCATCAGTGTTTCATCATTGGATGCTATTCACAGGATCCTTTTCATGTACTTCTTGCATTTGGCACATGCGAAAGACACACAGAGCCATTGGTTCATGAACATGTTCTTCATTTGATCTCCACCAAATCATGAAGCTCCTGCTTTTTTCCTCGTACTGACTGATGAGAGATTCTTCAATGCTCTCCTTTCAGTGGGTCTCTTTCCATCGACTTCAGCTCATTTATTCTGGATATGGGATCTAGAGTTTTATGAGTACCTTGAGGCTTGTAGTCATTAGTGGAAGGCTCTCTCGCCATTGACAAATGTCTCATGATCAATGGATTTCTCAAGTGTTCGACATCGACACCTTTTTCAGACTTGTAGGAATGTACCCAGTGCCTTGATACCTACTTTCATTATCGGTAGGTTGTCTCGTGTTTGTTAACGGTATTACCTCAATGACCAATAATCAAGCGATGTCTCATTGTGTTCGAACTCAACTCCTTTATTCACATGATGTAGACTTGCACCTTTGGAAGATAGTGTAGAAGACTTGAAGACATCACTATGAGGCCACAACCTTCCTGAGTTGTTGCTTCCCCTTCATTGGACTAGTACCTAGTTGACTGCAGTGATCATGGGAGATCAGATTGTACTCCGTGGTATAAAGATATCTTCATACTGATTTTGAGATTGGTTTCATTGAGCCTTGTTTGTGACTATGACAAATTTTGGCATGTAACCACATTTTTATTTGCCTATTCATGGCCATGAACACTTGTTTGGTATATTTTCCACATGGATCTGCATTGTATTCTTGGAAGCCATGTATGAAAATTTAGTAGCCGTTGGATCGATCGATAGAATCTGGACCATTGTGATGATCATAGTAGCCGTTGGATCGGTCGATAGAATCTGGACCGTTCGTTTAGGAGCGGACGCGTGTCACGAGATCACCCATCTCGGGGACTCGGGCACCGGAGGTCGTAAGAGGAAGTCATTCAAATTCACGAGTGGCGAGGAGGTGAGAGCTCAATGGTGTGGGGCCTAGCTGACGTCATCTCGAAATATCAGCATTCGAGAACGGTGTGGGCCACAGGATTTGGCAAGCGGACAGGTGGCACCTCGCATCTCGGGAGCTCGTAAGTGGAAGGGTTGAGAAATGGGTGTTTAAAGTCGCGAGGCATGAGGATGTGAGGCATGAAGAAGATTGGAGTCGTCCATTGGCAGAGATCACGTGGAAGAGATCGAGAGATCTCACGAACTCAGGAGTTCGCAGGGTGAAAACCCAAGCATTTGGCATTCAAAGTCACGAGGACGTGAGGTGCGAGAAGATCAGAGCCATCTGTTGGTAGAAATCACGTGGCAGAGATCGAGAGATCTCACGAACTTGAGAGTTCGGAGGGTAAAGGCCCAACCATTGGGTACTCTGAGTCACGAGGACACGAGGCGCGAGGAGGCGAATAGTTGTTAGATCTAGATCGAGGGAGGACTGTTGGATCCGCTCGTGGGCTCGTGCATCGGAGCCTCATGAGAAAAGGCTCGAGAACTTGACCTCATGAGTAGCGAAGTCACGAGGGGGAGAGGGAGCGATAGTGCTGAAGTCCCGAGAGAAGGGACGGGTGTGGACAAGTCAAGTCACACGTGCGCCTTGGAGTTTCGGCACCTCGGATAACAGAGGTTGGAAAACCAAAGGTTGGATATCGTGAGTAGCGAGGTCGCGAGTAACGAAGTCCCCCAGGGAAAAGTCAGCGATTTGACTAACATCTCGGATCTCGGGAATCCCAGGGTGTAGCGCTCGACGGTTTGACTCGCTAAGTCATGAATTCCAATTCTCTGAGAAGCTAAGGAAGGAGGATCACGTGTTACGATGATAAACTGTGGGTGCAGGTTTTCCGATAGGGAAATAGAAGAAGTTTGGAGTTATTCGGGCTGAAAAGGGGATTTGAAATTGATCCTGTGAGCAGGAGGTCAGGTAAGAGACCCTGTAGGGTGTTAGATTGGACCTCTCTGCATCAAGTGGTATCAGAGCTAATATCTCGTCTATATATTTCAGGCGAGGAGGAGAACAGAGGAAAGCAGGAGGAAGACAGAGGGCTGAGGAACTCTGTGACGATTGTTTGCAGGTAGGCGACAGTCAAGAATGCAGTCATTGGGGTTGTAGGATGAAGCTGAGCACTCAGGATTGCAGGAGTGACAACAGTTGGTTTGCCAGGGAGGCAAACAGGGATAGCAAGATGGCTACTGAAGGTCATAGAAAGAAGAGCAAGGCAGAAAGGCTTGCCGAATGGGATGAAGAAGAGACTAGAAAACTCTATGAATTAAAAGCAGACATAGAGGAGTTCAAACTATGGATGCGTCAGGATAGAAGGAGGAGACGGATGCGCGAATTTCCCATGAAGGAGGCAAAAGAAAAATGGCCAGTCAGAGAGCTGATGGTCAGGAGACAATGCAGGCTGTTAAAGAGATGGTTGAGGTATGCTGAAAACCTCAAGGCCACAGAGGAAGAGATGATTGATCGTTGTTGGCCAGAGACTGGAAAGAGTCTCGATGATTGGGATGACGAAGAAGATAAATTGGGATCGTCTGAGGATCTCATAGACTGCCAGGAGAGCAGTGGAGAGTTTCCATATTGCTAGATGGGCAAGGGAATAGAGAATGAATTGGGATCATCTGAGGATCTCAAGGACTGCTAGGAGGGCAGAATAGAAATTCCAGTTTTCCATGAGGGCAACGAGTTGATATCAGTTGAGGATCTCACAGACTGCCATGGGGACAACCAGGGAATTTCACATTGCCAGTTGGGCAATGAAAGGAGATCAGATGAAGATCTCGAAGACTGCTAGGAGGGCAGCAGAAGCATCGAAAACTACCAGGAGGGCAGCGAAAGCGTCTCATATTGTCAGGTGGGTAGAGATGAAAAATTGGGACCATCTGAAGGTCTAATGAAGAGTTCGATTCAGTAGGGGTTGTTGATGAAGATGGGATCGGTTGATCTCATGGTTTACCAGGAAAGCAGCAACGGAAGCATCCCATATTGCCAGGTCGGCAAGGATGAGCAGATGAGACTATCTATGTGTCCTAGAAACTCAGAAGTGGGTTAGAATCAGCCAGAGGAGCTGACAGAGCAGATGATTTCACAAAGAGATCAACAGATGTAGCTGACAGAGGAGGATTTGAGAGGTGTGATGATTGGGGGAATTTCAATATTCCTGCCATTTGCCCCAGAGGAGGCAGAAAATTGTATTACAGATGCGACAGTATCAGAGGAACAGTCACAACTGATGATGACTATCGAAGAAGAAAAAATGGAGAAAACATGTGAGACTGCCCAAGCGAATGAAAGGAAGAACGAGCGTTCTGAGGAACGACTTGATGATTTCATCCAGTGAGCTGAGAATGCTTTAGCATTGGAGATGACAGAAGAAGAAGAAGCAGGAGAAGAAGGAAAAGAGAATGAGAATTCTAAGGAATGGCTCAATAATTTCGGCCAGGAAGCTGAAAAGCAAGAAGCTATAACACTGAAGCTAGCAGCAAAAGAAGCCGAAGAGAAGGCAGGTAAAGTTATTACTCCATGGGAGATGGAGCTGGAGATGCTGGAGGATTGGTTGAACAATCCAGAGACGGCAAGAGAACTGGCAGAATTTGAGCTGTCAGAGAAGAGGATGACTGAGCAACAAGTCAGTCAAGAAGAGACTACAGAGCTGAAGTCTGCAGCAGAGTGGCAACTTGAGGCCACAGATGAAGAAGAAGAAGAAGATGAAGAAGACGACATGGGAGATCATAGCGATCTTCCCAATGGCCAAAAAGTTTTGCAGCTGGAGAGACTGCAAAAACTAGAACAGCCATTGGAGCAGCTGGATGAAGTGATAGAAGAAATCAAAGAGCTGATGTTGAGATCAGTGCAAATTACCAGCAAAGAGAAGCTGGGCAGAGAAAAGGCAGTAGCAGCAGCAGTGCAACGGAAGCAGCAACAGCAGCAGAATGGAGCAGATGGAAAGCTCCAAAGACTGATTTGGGATCCAGGAGGATTTCCAACAGCTACAGGGGAAGCTCATGAGCAGGAGCTCATGATTTTTTACAGCTGTGGAGTATGATGCAGGAGCATCGCTCCATGTCAGCAGCCATGCCAGCGAATTCAAATCACACGCTAAAAGAGAGGCGCATTCCTCATTTAAATTTGAAATGAATGTAATTAAATGTCTTAGGCTGGTGAGCCATGAAAGCCATGCCTTTGAGCAGGCGTTAGATAGGATTGGCTTTAATGCCAAGATCGGCTGAGATCTAGATCCGATCCTGGACTAGACAACCCATTCATTTTAATTGAATGTAATTGAATAGGGTAGGTGAACCTGGAGGGAAGCTCTCGATGAGCCCCTCAGGTAAAAGAGATTTTGATATCTCATTTTGAGGAGTTGTAGTGGTAGATGGTTGAGAAGATTCGAGAGAGCTCTGGAACACCATTGTAAAGATAGAGGCATTTTCGCCATTGTTAATACAAACAACAGTTTTTCCTGCATTTTCTGTGTGTTGAATGAATGTCTGTAGGTGTTCCATGTATATGCTGTGAATGTGTGTTTGTTAAGCATTTGCAGGGAGTTTTTGTGATTTTAGGCTTGAGAGGTCTTTGAGGCTTCATGCCAGGAGGGTATGACAGGATGCTGAGAGTTCTGAGAGACGGTGCACTGAGGATGCACTTCTGAGCTCTGAGGAGTCAGACAAAGACGTGCTGAGGCACAAAAGCTGGAGTCAACAACTTAGGGAGAAGAATACCTGTGAGGTTGCTGAACACCTCAGGAGGAAAAGATGTGTAGCTGAAACACAGTTTCAGATAGAATCACTGAGGATTCTGTAGGAGCTCTGCCAGGTGTGCATTGAGCATATGCATAGTGGTGCAGTTGGAAGAAGAACTCTGCTGGTGAGTTCAGAAGACTAGAATCACTGAGGATTCTGAGGAGCTCTTCCAGGAGGGCATTGATCGTGTGTATAGGAGTGCACAAAGGAAGGAACTCTGCTGAGAGTTTAGAGGAAGACCAGAATCACTAAGGGTTCTGAGAAGCTCTGCTAGGAGGGCATTGAGCAGGTGCAAAGGGTGCACAGAAAAGGACAGAACTACTGAATGTTCTGTGGAGAAGATACTCCGCCAGGAGGGCATTGAGAAGGTGTGTAAGAAGGCACAACAGAGGAAAGAACTCTTTGAGTTCTGGAAGTTAGAGGAAAGGTCCACTGAGGGAACTTTCACCGGGTTGCTGAATACCCAGAAGTACGCAAGAAAAGGCTTGAGCAGAAGGATAGTTGGGAAGGCATCCATTTCATTCTCCATCTGCGGGACAAGGAATAGAAAATCCCCCAAGGGGTCTGAGTGTCGTGGAAGCTTAGGAGAGATAGCACTGTAGGTGCATGAGAAGATTCTGCAGGAGCGAAGACGTCGGAATCCTTTAAGGATTCGAGAAGAACAAGCTCAGGAGGAACAACGGTTTTACACGCATCGACGAAGCTTGGGTTTGAGGAGCTCATAGAAAGGAGAAGCAAAGGTCGAGACCTTTGAAAGATTTAAATTCTCCCAAGTTTGGGACGAAAGGGCGCAGGGAGCTCAGAAGTAGCAACGTCATCCGTCAGATCGACGAAAGGAAAAGATCCGGACCATTGAATAATTTACGT
>SNQJ01S0002099.1:33310-51468 GCA_010110895.2 Picea sitchensis | reverse complement strand
TGTCCTCATCATGAATTTCATGGGATGCATTTTCACTTTCAGGTGTCTTCTCTGTTACGAAATGTTTCAATACTTCCATGATCTCCCCTTTTAAACCATCCATCTTAGTATCCAACATAGATTCCATTGAATCCATATTCTTTTGTAGTTCATTTATGTCCCTACACATTTCTTCACCTTCATCAAGAGACCAAGTAGGATTTTCTGGAGGCTTATTCGGTGTAGAAGTTCCCGTTTTTGCTGGCATGTTGGCCAAGTATCACTTTTGAACCTTGATTTTGAGGTGGTTCTTCTAAACAATCTTTATTCTATTGTATCTCCCAAGTTTCAGACCTTATAGGTATGAAACTATATTTTATGTAGTTCTCTGATATTTCTTCTCTGAAATTCCACAAGTATGATTAAAATTGGATGTGCCAAGTGGAATTTATGGCAACTTCCCCACAACTTGACAATTTTTGTCCTTTCTAGGAGATCTCACTTGTATATCATGCCTCACACAAACTGATTGATATAAAATTCTGAAACTTGCACCAGAAGTACTACATACTGTCCATGATCCAATGAAACTATTCCCACTCAATTTGGATACTCTAGGAATAATTTATGATTGTTTTACCTAGAACACCTTTTTGAGACTAGTCAATTGGACTAGTCAGATACTCTATCTTACATAGGGTGTATCTACAAATTTATGATGACCCATAAGATGAAATTTTTACCACATATACCTTACTAATTTATGTAAATATCCTTTGGATTTTAGGGTCTGAAATGTTATATAAATTTTTTTATAGCGAAAATTCTGCAATGACTCATTTCAGGATGATTCCAGAACCCTATCTTGTACAGGCTGTATCTCCAAAAGTATAAGGCCTAAGGAGATGAATTCTTATCCCAACATACCTTGATAAGTCTACTAAATATCCTCCAATCCATTCCTTCTTAAATGTTGTAGAACAAAAGTTATAGAAAAAATTCCAAGGTGTGTCAGATGTAGCAGTGAAACCCCAAGACCTTGAGCTCTGATACCATATGTTAAGAACCAAATATTAATATAGCATAGAAAAACCTTAGAAAAAGTAATCAACGCCTTGAAAAAGAGATAATTTCAGTTAATAAGCCTCTTTGAGGGGGATACCTCATTTTACCCCACTTAAATGTTCAAGTACAAGATGATTAAAAATGAAAATGTCTCCTTGGTATATATAGGAGACTAGGAGGTATAATTATAGCTAATGGCCTAAATATGACATAAATAAAATAACATTACTAATATAATATGCCCCAATTAAGGGGTAATGAGCCAATATTAGGGCTTAACACTTTTCCTCACACCATCCTATCAGTTTTTCCTCCAATCAAACCTGCAGATCCCACCACTTGTTTATTGGTTTTGATACACCTTCCTGCCATTGCTCCAGAGCTCTCAGTGTCCAAGAAAGTCTTAAATTCTTCATGCACAGTGTGCTACCCATAGACACTACTAAAATGATGTTGTTTTTTCCCTTACCTCCTCTATTAGTTGAGTTGGGTTGTTTCGACTAATTTTCAAAGACAATCAGAGGGTATTCCTTCATTATTTTTTTTCACTCAATATTCATATATGTAAACATTTAAGGGAGATATTTTCATAGTCAATCTTTCCTAAGATAGCAACCATTTTGAATTAAGGAAATTATTGAAAAGGATCAGCCATTATTTACTTGAGGTCTGACTCTTTGACCCTCCTGGTTATCACCACTCTATAGCCCTAAAGTTGTTGATCCTAAACTATGGAGACTCCTCAAAAGAAAAATCCACACAAGGGAGGTAATGTGGTTAGAACTGAGCCTATAGAAATGCATCTATTCAAGGCAGAGCCCATGGCTAGAGAATGTTTTCGAAGGGTGGGATGCCTCTCTTTCTGCCAAAATATGCAAAGAGGTCATCCTGAGGTGACAAGGAAGTTTGCCTTACATTTTGATGGCCTGAAGACCAAGGTAGGGGACCTATAATTTGAGGTGTCTGAGACCTCCATTTCAGCTGCTACAGGGATCCCTATCACTGGTGAGAGATGGTTTAAATCCATGGCCTTAGATGCAGCCTATGCCAAATATTTCCTTAAGCCTGAATATCAAACTAACAATCTTTCCAAAGGGGTGCCAAGAAATCATCTGGTTGGGGAATTTGATAAAATATTGAGGATCATTTAGAGGCACTTTACGTGTGAATGGAGGTTCAATACACTATACTAGTACCATATAAGGCTTCTATTGCATTTTGCTGGAAAAATTGAAATAAAAATTCCCTTCTACCTGCTAAGGAGCATAGGCAAGATGTCAGACAATGTTCAATCTAAGTCAAAGGCTGTGAATACCAACATATTTAATTATGGGTTGATTAGAATGATGGTTTTTGAAGAACTAAATAAGAAGGATATATCATGGGAACATTTCATTATTGCTTCCCACATGAAGTTGGACATAACAACTACTCCTCAGTCACAGATAGCAAGCCCTTTTCCATCCACCAATGCTGCTAAAGAAGGTACTAGAAAGAAAAGAAATAGTAGAGTTATTGTTCAAGATCAAGAGGCCATCAAGGAGGTTGCAAGAACTGAGAAGGAGACCTATCATCCTCCATAGAGATACCTTTCACCCCCTCCTGCACCAGAGTTAGGAGAGGTCCCTTCCTCTACTAAGACTACAACAAAGAAAGGGAAGAAGCTACACTTCTCCTCATCTCCTTCAATAGTTAGCACCAAAGTCAGAAGGCCTTTCACAAGGTCATCATCTCTTAAAGAGGCTATTGAAGAACAGGTCCTACCAAAAGTCTCCACTCTAAAGAAGAATAAATATAAGGGAAACGACATTGAGAAGCCTATTGAGATAAAGGAAGTAATCCCTGTGCAGGAGGATGAGGAAGCCATAAAAAATCCGATTGAGACTGTTCACATAACTAATCGAACCAGTAGCTAGACATTCAAAAGATTAATTAGGCAACTCAGGGATTCTAGGAAGGAGGTGGCTCATTTGAAAGCATAAGCTATGTCCGACAAGATTAAAATGAAAGAACTCATGGATGGCTACAACCACACTCTTGATCTAGAAATATTTGTAGCAATAAGAGCCCAAACTCTTCATAGGCATCTCAAGAACCTCTATAGGAAAAAAAAGATTTTCAATCTCAGAACAGAAAGCTCAAAGTCGAACTGCAACTATTCCAAGATGAAATGGATCAAAGGAACTTGAATGTATTCGTTGAAGCTACTATTGAAAAGGAGAAACTAGCAAGCAAGGAGAGCATATCTCTAGTGAAGAAACCTTCCACTGCTAAAGGGAAGAAGCCCATTGTGCCAAAGGGAAGTACTCCTTCTACAAGAAGGAGTGTCAGGTTAATGAAGTAACTGGTGAAAGGTGAGCTCCATTTTTTATGATGGCCCCTTTTTGCAAAGATAATCAATGGATTAAATACTACACCTGCCACCTATACAGGCTATACAGGCTTCTAGTACTTAGTGTTAAGAGTTTTGGGTTCACAAAGAATTAATTCCTTCAACAGTAGTAGCACAGACATTCTGTAGCACTATGGTGCTACATAATAGTATATTTTTTATGTTCCACCAGTCTGCTACCTATAACGCTGCCAAATCACCTAAGACTAATGGCGCTGCTAGTACCCGAGGTTGCTAGCAATTATGTCAACGTTCAAGTGAAGGTGCTGCGAATTATGATGGCGTTGCCGAATTGTTAACATAAGAGTGAATTATACAGGAGGGTGCTACCGAAAGTTTGACAGGATACACAGGCGGGCGCTAACGAAAGTTTGTCAGGATACACAGGCGGGTGCTACCGAAATTTTGATAGGATACACAAGCGCGCGCTACCAAAATTTTGACAGAGGCTGAATTTTTCACAGAAGACACACAAGATTGGTGCTACCTTTTCAAATTTCCTATTTTGGAGGTTGCGCTACAGAATCATGAGAAATTTGGTAAAGGCGCTACTCAGAGCACTACCAAATGATGCTAACAACATATACCAGGAATCAAGGAGAGTCGAGTTAGCATCTTTATGAATAGTTGATGATGTGGAGAATTGTGGAGACAAAAACTGGAAACATGATGACAGTTACATGCCCCTGAAGGACACTTGGCAGGCAAGGAGTTGCGCATCAAAGGGAGATCAAGTCATTTCAAAGATTCATTGGATCAGTGACCAACATTTTCCCCTTTTATAGCATAGTTGTTAGTTAAGTTGTTAGAGGGAATAACTTCTTAGAGATTTTCATGGGAAGAAGGCTAGCTCATACCTCCAGGTAGTCTAAATGCTTTAGCAGGTTCGGATGGTTGATCTAGGCTCCCTTATACTGTAATATTTTGATAAAGTTACTGTGTACTAGTTATGTACTTGATTCAAGACTTCTTGGTTAATAGAAATCAACTTTCTTATTCGAGCTTATTTGCCTCTGACGCTGAAGTTTTCATGCTTGAATGATTCACATGAATTGTTGTGGTGATATTATGATGTATGTTTGATTATACTATTATTATGATGTTTCTTTAGTTTCCTTAAACTTTGAACTCAAGAAGATCTTGTGTTAGGGTTTTTCTTATTTAGGTTGCTTGTAAACATGATGTTTACAACAACCTCTACATTCTTCTCACTGAAGTATTCTCTCTGTTCACATTTACTCCCACTTACTAATTGAAGTTAGTCAAGACCTTGATTTCTCTTGCATGCTAGCCCATATTTCTGAGTTAGAACATTATCATTTTTTGAGTCTTATCTATTTGACCCCTCAAAAACTCATTTTCATTTACACATAACCTGATGGGTACTGGGCTTACCTTCCATGTAATTTGAAGGTGATTCCTAGTGCTAACATTATTGGCCCCATTGTCGGGGAATGAATTGAATACATTTCCTTGGGATTGAATGACAAAGCTTACTAGTTCCAGAGGTGCATTGGAACTTAGTATCTTGAATATTGTAGCTTGCACCTGAAGACTCAATTGTTTCAGCTCTGGCACCTAAAGGAAGACATACGAGATCAAATCCAAAACTACCTTTCATTCCACTTGAGGCTGACCCAGAGAAGATAACCAATAAGGGAAAATATTCTCAAGAATTTTTTTTTGCTGCTTCTACAAGTGCTTCTGGTTAGTTTCCTGATTCCACTCTTAATACTCCAGTTTTTATATCAAGTAATCCTTCTTTACCTTCTACTAAAGTATATAAGAATATTGATTTTGAAAAGTTTCCTATTGAATACTCCTTTGATACTAATTTGAAAGAAGAAATCTTTGACATTCTTTCTTCCCCTGACATTGTAAAGTGGTTCAGTCTTGAGAGTCTTGAGGATTTTCCTACTTTAGGCTTTCCTACCCCTCCTCCTGTTAAAATTTTTGTAGCCAAAGAAGAGGGAGCCTCATCCCCTTTACAGACTTTACCATATTCTTCCAAGACTCATCCTTCTGCTGTGAAAAATGAATTTTCCCCTTCATACAGTCCTTTTTCTCCTAAACTACACACAGTCAAGTATCCTTCCCCTCCTTGTTCACCAAGAGTCCAAAATCCAATGGCAGACGCTAACCCCCCTGCAAATCGGATGGATGCCATAGTGGCTACAAGGTATGCTCCCCTTGTCTTACCTCAACCAGTGAATGCTCTCCCTGCTAGATATTATTTAAAATACATGCCTAAATTCAGAGGAGAAGAAGATATCACTATTGAAGAACATGTTTTTTGCTTCTACAGTTATGTAGATAATCAAAAATTTGAAAATGAGGATGTGTGGATGAAATTCTTTGTCCAGAACCTTTTTAGTGAGGCTAGGAAGTGGTTTAGGGGCTTGGACCCTGGATCCATTACTGGGATTGAGGCATTAGACAATGCCTTTTTTAGACACTGGGGAGACAAAAAATACTTTTTGTACTATATCACATAATTTGGATCCTTAAAGAGGAAAGAGGGAAAGTCTGATTCTGACTTCTCTAAAAGATTAAACAAAATGTACAATAAGATTCTTGCTGAGATAAAACCTACAGACACCTATACCAAGATCACTTATGCCAGTGCCTTTGACCCTAAGTTTTACCTTCTACTGAGAGAAAGAAGAGAAACCTCCTTAGCTCATATGCAATATGAATCCTTAGAGGTAGAATCCAACATAGTGGCATTTGATAAACTCAGGGGAAAATATGATAGGGACAGGAGAAAAAATAGATTTGAAACTTCAAATTTTGATTCCCCTATTGTCCATTCTCAAGTAGATGAACTCACCAAATTAGTAAAATCCTTTTCTATTGTGATTGAGAAGTTAAAACTGGAAGGAAAATAGATCTATATAAATAATCAAAGCGATGATAATAGAGGTAACTTGAGGAGACCAAATAATACTCCCCAGATCCTTCCAAGAGATCCTAGAAACAAAGATAGGGATGATCAAAAGATACAAACTCATTTACAGAACAACCTTGTGGATGATGAAGAAGGAGAGGAGGAAGAAGTTGATCCTAAGATTCATTGCTTGGTTGACACATCACCATCCCCTCACTTGACTAAATATGCATATGAGCAATCCTTGATGGACATTCAAATAAACGAATTCAGTAAGGGAGAGAAAGAAAAGGAAATCCCTCAAATATATAATCTGAGATCCAAAAAGAATGAAGAAAAGAATGGTGCTTTTGATCATCCATCCCAAAAGGAAAATTATGCCAAGGCTGTAACAGTTGGCAGCAAAGAAAAAGAAACTCAAGGCCCCCAAGTATTGATCAGAATTCCTAGCCCTGAAGCGAAAGAGATCCTGAAATCCTCACCTCCTTTCAGTTTTGAGAATGAGATTAAAAAAATCAAGATCCCTGTACCTTTTTTGGAATTGATAAAAAATGAAGAATTTAAAAAATATCTCTCCAAAATGTTATAGCCTGAATCTTCTCCAAGTTCCATTGGTTCAATAAATCTACAAGATGAAAAACCAGTAGTTATCTTAGGTCCTTTAATAGAAGACAGAGATGATTCATTCCCCCCCCTTCTATAGATCACTGAACATACATGATAAGGTGTTGCATAATTGTTTAATGGACTCAGGGGAATCCCACAAACTCATGCCCAAAACTGTTATGGATGAACTTCGATTAGAAATCAGAAGGACCTATCATGACTTATATTCTTTTGACTCTAGGAAAGTGAAATGTCTTGGGGTCATTAAGGATCTGGTTGTGTCTTTATTTCAGCTGCCCATGAAAAGTGTAGTCATGGATATCGTGGTAGCTGATGTTCCCCCCAATTTTGGCATGCTCTTATCAAGATCCTAGATAAAGAGACTTGGGGGAACCTTGTAGATGGACCTATCATACGCTACTATTCCTTTATTCAGGGGGGAGCATAGAAGACTTTACAGGGAAGATCAACTGGCTTGCATTATTAGTGATGAAGCAAACCCCACTAATCATCCTATTTTTTCTCTTGATACTGATTTGGGATCCAACATTTTGTAGCTCACTGATTCTCCTGAAACTCCTCCTGAAGAAAATAGTACATTACCTTTTGTGAGGATCCTCCTCTAACCACCTCTGTTTGGAAGATGTTCTTTGATGGATCCTCTTCTAGGGAAGGTGCTAGTACTAGAGTGGTGTTTGTCTCACCATCTCAAGAGACTATATCGTTTTCATATAAACTAGAATTTGAAACTACTAATAATGTGGCAGAGTATGAAGCTCTTGTCTTGGGATTGAGGGTTTCCAAAGACATGGGAATTGAAGAGCTATCAGTTTTTGGGGATGCTGAATTAATCATCCATCAGATAAAAAATATTTATCAAACTAAACACCCTAGGCTTAGATCTTACATAAATGAAGTATGGGACCTAGTGGACATTTTTTTCTTAGCTTTCAACGTTTCATTTATTCCAAGATAAGAGAATACCATGGCTGATTATTTGGTTGTATCAACAAGCAATTTTAGAGTCCCCTTACCACCTAAACTCAAGTATGATGTAGAAGTCAAATACATGCCTTATATAATGAACAATGTCAAGCATTGGAAGGTGTTTGAAGATGATCTTGAAATTAAAAAATTCCTTGAGACTGTTGATGATTTTTCTGCATTACACATTGATCAGGATCATGGCTTTGAAAATAATCCTCATGCTGATGTTTTCCTTAATAAAATTGCTAATCATCATATTGTGCAGTTACCTAGTAATTACATTCCAAAAGGACTAGTTCCTTTGGAAATATTATTTGACAGAAATGATGTGGCAGTAAAGGGGAAAGTGTCCATTGATGATGATAATATAACCGAGTGCATTGTGGGTATGGAAAAGGATCCAAAATATGTCAAGTTGTGAAGCAACCTATCAAGAGAGCAGAGGGAAGAATATACTGAGTTGTTAAAAGAATTTGCTGACATATTTTCTTGGACTTATGAAGATCTCAAAACGTAAGACACATGCATTATAGAGCACAAGATCCCATTAAAGGAAGAGACCAAACCTTTCAGGCAAAATTTGAGGCAAATAAATCCTATGTTGCTACATGTTATCGAGAAAGAGGTAAAAAATATTTTAGATTCTAAAATTATTATTCCTTTGAGGTATTCTGAATGGGTGGCCAACTTGGTCCTAGTGAGAAAAAAGAATGGAGAAATCAGACTTTCTGTCGATTTTCGGAATCTGAAAAAAAGTTCTAAAAAGGATAATTACCCTTTTCCCAAGATGGAGCACATATTACAGAGGGTGACATGTGCATCTAGGATGTCCATGATTGATGGATTTTCTGGCTACAATAAGATATATGTCTTTCCAGAAGATAGAGAGAAGACAACCTTTACCACTCCTTGTGGTACATTCATGTATGCTAAGATGCCCTTTGGATTGATGAACGCAGGGGTGACCTTTCAGCGAGCCATGGACATAACATTTATTGGAGAAAAGAACAAGTTTGTAGTTATCTATTTATATTACATAACAATGTTCTCACAATCTGATAAATAACACTATGATCATTTGAAAAAGGTTTTCTTGAAATGCAGAAAGTTTGGTCTCTCTTTGAATCCAAAAAAATCATTGTTTTCCATGAAGGAGGGAAATTTATTGGGGAATATTGTGTTAGTTGAAGGGATAAGGATTGATTCTAGTAGGGTTGAAGCTATCCAAACCTTGTCACTTCCTATATCCAAAAAGGATGTTCAATCTTTTTTGGGAAAAAATATTTTTTTGAGAAGGTTTGTTTCAAATTTTGTTGAGTTGGTGAAGTATATCACAACCATGTTGAGAAAGGATAATGAAATCAAATGGACTACTAAGTCCCGTAATTATTTTGATCAAATAAAGAAATCCTTGACTGAAGCCCCTGTCTTTATCAACCCATACTACTCCAAGGATTTTCTTATTTTTTCTTTCGCTTCATTTGATACAGTAGCAGTTGTTTTATTGCAGAAGAACACTGAAGGCTTAGAGCTTCCCATTTCTTTTTCAATAGGGCATTGAGAGATGCTGAATTAAAATATGACATCATGGATAAGCATGATTATGAATTGGGAAAATCTCTCAAGTATTTTATATTTTTTGTGCTGCATTCAAGAGTCATCACTTATGTCCCATCAACTTCTGTAAAGGAAATTCTTATTCAGTCTGATATAGACGATAAAAGGAGCAAGTGGATTGCTAAAATCCTTGAATTTTATCTTGAGATTAAGCCTACCAAATTGGTTAAAGGATAAGGTTTAGCCAAGATGCTGATTGAATCTAATTTCTCAGCCTTGGGGGTAAATTTCATCAACACAATGCTAAAAAAATCAACAGGTTGAATTAACTGATGAAGGTTCTCAAGTCATCTCCACATTGGGAGATTGCAACTCGTACATGGACATTATATTTTTTCTATAGAATTTGCAACCTCCGGATGGTATGGAAAAGAAAAAGGTGACAACCTTAAAACTCAAATCAATCAAGTACCACCTTGTTCATCAAGTCTTGTATTGGAAAGACCCATTAGGAGTGCTTTTGAGATTCCTAGACCCACAAGAAGCCCAAATGATTATGTCTAATTTTCATGATAGTTTATGTGGGGGGAATCATGTTTGGAGGAACATGGCATTTAAGATTCTTAGGGATGGGTACTTCTAGACTAGTCTATTCACTGATGTTTTTGCTAAGATCAGAGCCTATGTTAAGTGTCAGAAATTCTATGGAAAGCAACAACTCAAGTCTTTTCCATTAAAGCCTGTGGCACATGCGTTTCGAGACCCTTTCAGCAGTGGGGCCTAGATTTTATTGGGGAAATTAATCCTTCTTCTAGTGGTCAACATAGATGGATATTGACTACCACATATTACTTTACTAAGTGGATAGAAGCTACCCTTACAAGAAATGATTCCCACAAAGTGATCATTGGTTTCCTTGAAGACATTATGGAGAGGTTTGGTTGTCCAAACAAAATTGTCACTGATAATGTTGCATCCTTCAAGGCTGGACCATTGATTCAGTTCTGTGAGAAG
Source organism: Picea sitchensis (assembly GCA_010110895.2). Lineage (NCBI taxonomy): Eukaryota > Viridiplantae > Streptophyta > Pinopsida > Pinales > Pinaceae > Picea > Picea sitchensis. The sequence goes on along the minus strand of SNQJ01S0002099.1, from coordinate 40,981 downwards.
TTTGGAATCACATTGGTTAACTCTACCCCTTACTACCCCCAAGGAAATGGGCTTGCAGAATCCTCTAAAAAAAGCCTTATAAAGATCATCAAAAGGTTGTTAGAGGACAAAAAAAAGCATGGGATTCAAAGCTCAAGTTTTCTTTGTGGGATGACAAAGTGACAACAAAGAGATCCCTTGGCCTTTCTCCTTTCCATATTGTGTATGGAGTTGAGGCCATTTTTCCTTCTCAGCTCGCCTTGACCATGGAAACATTCTTCCAAGATTACCAAGGGGAGCTGGATGATACAATCAGAAAGATTCAACACTTGGTTGAAGTGCAGTAGACATGGGAGCAACTTATGGATAAAGCACACGATCATCAACAAAAGATCAAACAGGATTTCGAAAAAAAATTGAATAAAGAGGATTTGCAACTGGGCAATCTGGTGCTCAAGTGGGATTCACCAAAGAAATAAAAAGGCAAGCATAGTAAATTTGAATCTTTATGGATCGGTCCCTTCAAAATTTCCAAGGTATTCTCTAATAACACTTTCAAGTTGCAAAATATGGAGGCTGAAGAATTTTTTGGTGGCTCTGTCAATGGGAATTTTATGAAAAAGTACTTTTCTTGAGCCATGAGTGGATTTTTATTCAATTGTAAATATAATATTTATTTTATTTTTGTTTTAATAACTGATCCTGTAGCCCTAGGATAAGGAATTGAATCTACTTGTTCTTGGCAGCCCAAAGGGGGTATGCCATCCCCTGTGGGGCCAATGTTATCACACTAAGTTGCCTTGGGTCTTTAGCCTTTATTTTTATTTTTTCCCTAAGCCCTTAGATTTTAATTTTTGATTTATCCCCTTAAAAGTGTGTTTTTTTAGGTTCCCTTGATAAATAAAGGGTTAAGTCATGGATTATGTTTTGATCCTCACACAAATATTTGACTCATGACCATTTTTTATGACCTATCTTTTTATCCCCTTCATGACTTGACACTAGGATCAACTCACTCAACGATCAGCTTGACTTGAATTACCACTTTCCTCACTCATGCCCTTGTAACCTTGCCTTGTTGTCCCCTTTGTACTTTGCTTACTAGTCAAATCATTTTTTGAAAGGGAGCGCTGCCAACTCATCAGAAGTTTTCGTAGCACACTCCCTGTCCATCATATTTTACCATGATTTGTGGTTATGGTGCTAATTTCATCTCTTCCATGTTTTCAGTGCCATGGGTGGTTAAAATATGATTTCTAGGTATCATATTTATGATCTCTACTAACGGTTTTTGAATTTTGAAAAACTCAAACTGTCGCGCTGCACAAACTTCCAGTTGGAAACAACGCTACCAGATCTGATTTCAAGGTGTATTTGGAGGCCGAGTTTCTCGTGATAAGTTCCTGAGATCTTGCTGAAGCTTGGAGTTGTCTTTATTCTCCAGGTATTCAACGTTATTTCCCCTCTGCATATCAATTTCAAGGAGAAATTATCGCTCAAGATTTCGGTAGCCATCCTGCCTGCATAGTTGGAGGTGATATTTTCCTCACACCATCCTATCCGTTTTCCCTCCAATCAAACATGTATATCCCACCACCTATTTATTGGTTTTGATACACCTTCCCACCATTGATCTCGAGCTCTCAGATTCCAAGCAAGTCTTATCTTTTGGATGCGTAGTGTGCTACCCATAGACGCTACTGAAATGACATTTTTTCCCTTACCTCCTCTGTCAGTTGAGTTGGGTTGTTTCGGCTAGTTTTCAATGGAAATCATAGGGTATTCCTTCATTATATGTTTTTCCCCAGTATACATATATGTACACATTCAAGGGAGATATTTTCACAACCAGTTTCCTAATCTAGCAACCAATCTAAATTAAGGAAATTCTTGGAAAGGAGCAGCCATTCTTTACTTGAGGTATGACTCTTTGACCCTCCTGGTTATCACCACTCTATAGCCCTAAAGTTGATCCTAAACTATGGAGACTCCTCAGAATAATAAGTCACTCAAGGGAGGTAATGTGGTTAGAACTGATCCTATAGACATTCATCTATTTGAGGCAGAGCCCATGGCTAGAGAAGTTTTTCAAAGGGTGGGATGCCTATGTTTCTGCAAAAATATTCAAAGAGGTCATACTGAGGTGACAAGGAAGTTTTCCTTACATTTTGATGGCCTGAAGGCCAAGGTAGGGGACCTAGAATTTGAGGTGTCTGAGACCTCCATTTAAGCTACTATAGGGATCCCTATCACTGGTTTAAATCCATGGCCTTAGATGCAGCCTATGCCAAGATTTCCTGAAGCCTGAATATCAAACTGACAATCTTTCAAACGAGTGACAAGATATCATATGGTTGGGGAATTTGATAAAATATTGAGGATGATTCAAAGGTAATTTACGTGTGAAGGGAGGTTCAATACACTATACCAGTACCATATAAGGCTTTTGCTACATTTTACTGGAAAAAATGAAATGAAAATTCCCTTCTACTTGCTAAGGATCATAGGCAAGATGTAAGACAATGTTCAATCTAAGTCAAAGGTTGAGAATACCATCATCTTTCATTCTGGGTTGATTAGAATGTTGGTTTCTGAAGAACTAAATAATAAGGATATCTCATGGGAACATTTCATTATTGTTGCCCACATGAAGTTGGACATAGAACCTACTCCTCCATTGCAGATAGAAAGCCCTTTTCCGTCCACCAGTGTTGCAAAAGAATGTACTAGCAAGAAAAGAAAGATAAGAGTTCCTATTCAATATCAAGAGGCCATAAAAAAGGTTGAAAGAACTGAGGAGGAGGCCTATAATCCTCCATAGAGAGACCTTTAACCACCTCCTACACCAGAGTTAGAAGAGGTCCCTTCCTCTACTAAGACTACAACAAAGAAAGGGAAGAAACTACACTTCTCCTCATCTCCTTCAACAGTTAGCACGAAAGTCAGAAGGCCTTTCACAAGGTCATCAAATCTTAAAGAGGATATTGAAAAAAAGGTCCTACCAAAGGTCTCCACTCTAAAGAAGAAGAAATATAAGGGAAAAGGCATTGAGAATCCTATTAAGATAAAGGAAGTAATCACTGTGAAGTAGGACAAGGAATCCATAAAAAATCTTGTTGAGACTGTTCACATCATTACTCCACCCAATAGCCAGACATTCAAAATATTAATCAGGAAAATCAGGGATGCTAGGAAGGAGGTGGATTATTTGAAAGAAGAAGCTATGTATGAAAAGATTAAAATGAAAGAAATCATGGATGGATACAAACACACTCTTGATCTACCATGATTTGCAACAAGAAAAGCCCAACCTCTTGATAGGAAGCTCAAGAACCTCTATAGGAAAAACATATATTTTCAATCTCAGAAAAGAAATCCCAAAGATTAACTACAACTATTCCAATATAAAATGGCTCAAAGGAACTTGAATGTATTCGTTGAAGATGCTATTGAAAAGGACAAACCAACAACCAAGGAGAGCATATCTCCAGTGAAGAAACCTGCCACTTCTAAAGGGAAGAAGCCTGTTGTGCCAAAGGGAAGTCCTCCTTCTACAAGAAGGAGTGTTAGTTTAATGAAGTAACTGGTGAAAGGTGAGATCCATATTTTAATATGGCCCCTTTTTGCAAAGATAATCAATTGATTAAATACTACATCTTGTTACATAGGATAGCCTAACTGAGAGGGGGGGGGGTGAATCAGTTAGATAAAAAATTCTTTCTTTTTATTTAACAGATTACTCAATGAACACATTTATTGTATGTCTTGCTACAAATCATTCAAATAAATAAATATGCAATCACATAAATAGACAATGAAACAAAGATTTTTCATGAGGAAACCCAAAAGGGAAAAACCTCTTCTTCTTATGAATGAAAGGAAAGATCTAACTCCTCTTTACATTCTTATTTTATCTGAGCTACAAACTAGATGAGGTTGCTACCTCTCTTTCTTCAACACTTACTGAATGGAAGCTACAACTCTCGGATGTACAAGCACCAACTTGTATAGGAGTCTCTTACAGTCTCCCCTTGCTCCTCCCTACCACCCTGAAATCATTCTCTGTCACTAAGAACCTGGAAACCAACACTTTATATTCTCTATCAAATATTAAGCATTCAAATCCTCTCTATTTTTATATTCATATCACAATTCATTCTTGAACATACCACTTAGATTTATCAATCTGTGTATGTGTTTTCCCTCCTCTATTTTTTCTTCTTCCTCAAATTTTACAGAGCCATATATCTCCCATAATCCTCTCTCTGTTTATTTTCTTGCAACATTTACTTTATATATCTTCATGTATCATGAGAACATGCAATCGAACCCTCAGGCTTTAAAGAATCAGTTACAATAACTGAATAACTTCCTTACAATAATTCTTATTGGCTAAGACATAAAGATGAACAATATCCACATGATCAGTTTAAACATTTAACCAACACCGTTCGATGAACATACATCTACTTTAATTTTTTAGCACATAATAACCCTTGAGTACTTTGGCAAACCACTTGTGCTAACCCATATGTCCATTGGCCGTGACCATAGGTTAATAGAAATGCATTTCGCATTTCGCATTTTGGCAATTCGACAATCCTGTGTCGAAGAGTCTTGACACTTCAAGTTACGAAACCCCGAAATAGAGCTTAGCTTCATGCTAGCTCCTCCCTCTCACATGACCATCGGTGGTAACCATTGCCTATACCAAAAAGGTATTTCGGCATTTCGACATTTCTTGTGATGAAGTGTTTCAATACTCAAAGTCACGAACCCTGAAATTTTTGGCGTTTCGCATTTTGGTGTTTCGGCATTTCGCGTTTCGACATTTTGTCATTTCTGTGATGAAGTGTTTCGACACTCCAAGTCACGAACCCTGAAATGATCTGATGGCTTCACATTTGATCTAGTGGAAATAGATCAAACGGTTCTTGTTAAGTTCTCGAGGACAGATCAACGGTCATATACAACTCTTATATTACTCCTCCAATTCTTAATCTAACGGATATGACTTAATAATTCATCGAGATGGATGGTTGTTGTGGTTTCAGTATTTTGGCATTCGGGACTTCGTGATGTTGAAGTTTTTTCTTACCATGCAAAAATCCCGAAATAGAAACTCCCGGAATCATGTGACGTGTGTCACTTTTAGTATTTTGGCATTCAGGACTTCGTGATGTTGGAGTTCTTGCTTACCATGAAAAAATCATGAAATAGAAACTCCCAGAATCCCAAAATAGAAACTCCTAGAGTGGCAATCTCCAAAATTGACGATCTTCAAAATTCAAGCTAAGGGTACTGACTCCTCTTCGAAAGCTCGTTTCACATGTGACCTCGAGTTATAACCAAAAGCTCACCTCCTGGGTTCTTCAAAGTTTCGCGTTTCGGTATGTCGAGAGGCATGTTGATCTCCGAATTAGGAAACATAGTGCCTATGCAAGATGACCAACAAACTCCCCTTTTGGCGATTTAAAGTTTTACATTAATGACAAAACCAAGTCCTGTGCAAACTGTGCAAACTACAATCCCTGCCAACAAACTCCCCTTTTGGCATTGATAGAAAAATTTAAATCTCTTGTCCCCCTTTTGACATCTATGGCAAAGGAATCAACCATACTCCCCCTGAAAAAAAGAAAACCAGTTGCAAAGATGTATTATTTCAGTAGCAACTTCCCCTAGCAATAATAGTCAATAAACTTGTGCAATCTATTTTTATAATGAAGCCCTTGCAATCTTTGAGAATGAAATGAAATTACAGAGGGGAAACCCCCAACTGATCCCCGAGACTTTCAAATCGCATTTTAGGTAAAGATTTAGTAAATACATCTGCAATCTGATCCTTTGTGCCAACATATTCCACTTTAATAACTTTAGACATAACCTGCTCTCTTAGAAAATGAAATTTACTGGGAATGTGCTTTGTTTTTGAATGCATAACATGATTTTTAGAAATACTAATTGCATTGGCATTATCACAGAAGATAGGTATAGGTTCATCATAATGAATATGTATATCTTCTAGCATCTGTTTCATCCATAGAACCTGAGTGCAACAAGTTGCAACTGCTATGTATTCTGCTTTAGCAGTAGACAGAGACACTGCTGATTTTTTTTTACTTGACCAACTTACAAGACATCCTCCAAGAAAAAATGTTGCTCCACTAGTACTCTTCATGTCGTCAATACAACCTACCCAATCAACATCAGTGAAAGAATATAAATCAAGATGATTACCTGTAGGATACCACAAACCATACTCTATTGTCCCCTTAAGATATCTGAAAATTCTTTTGACTGCAAGTAGATGAGAAGTTTTGGTGAAACCTGAAACCTGCCAACTTGACAAATTGCATGCATAATATCAGGTCTTGTAGCTGTAGCATAAATAAGACTACCAATCATAGATCTGTATATTGTTTGATCAACATCTTTAGAATCATCAAACTTACTTAATTTACAACCAGTAACCATGGGAGTGCCAACTGGTTTAGACTCTTCCATCTGAAATATTTTAAGCATTTCATTGATATACTTGGTTTGAGAAATGGAAATACCTTTATCAGATTGAGTAATTTGAAAGCCTAAGAAAAACTTCATTTCTCCTAGCATGGACATCTCAAACTCTTTCTGCATACTTTCAGCAATTTTTTTACCGAGCCTATCATCATCACTACCAAAAATTATATCATCTACATATATCTCGACAATGACCAGGCTATCATTTTCTTCTTTAATATATAGATTATTATTAGTGTTACCTTTCCTGAATCCTTTCTGCCTCAAGTAATTGTCAAGTCTGGAACACCAAGCCCTTGGTGCTTGCTTTAACCCATACAATGCCTTTTTCAACCTGTAAACATACTGTTCTGCTTCTTGTACCTGAAAACCATATGGTTGTTCCATATATACTTTTTCCTCTAAACCACCATTCAAAAATGCAGACTTTACATCCATTTGGTAAACTTTAATGTCTTTAGAGCTGGCATAAGCTAGAATCAGTCTAATGGATTCCATTCTTGCAACAGGAGAAAAAGTTTTTCCATAATCCATTCCTTCTAACTGTGCATACCCTTTACAAACCAATCTAGTCTTATTTCTAGTTATTTTACCTGCTTCATTCATCTTATTTCTGAAAACCCATTTAGCCCCTATGACATTCTTATTCAAAGGTCTAGGAACCCATGTCTTATTCTTTTCTATTTGACTAAGTTCTTCATTCATTTCTTTCATCCAGTATTCACCTTTAATTTCTTCTTCAATATTTTTGGGTTCAATCAGAGAAATTAAAGATACCTGTTCATGAGTTGAGGTGGATTCTTGTCTTCTCCTTCTTGTTCCAACACTTGCATTTAAGTCACCAAGTATTTGTTCTTTGGGATGATTTTTTTGTATTCTCTTGCTTGGAGTCTTTGATGGAGTCATGCTTTTGGATGGAGTTGTTCCCTTTATCAAAGTAGGAATTAATTGTTCACTGTCAGCATCCTTAGTTTGTTCTGTTTCACTTACTTCTTCATCCATCTTATGTTTGACATGTATATCATGTATCTGTTGATCCTTTTGTTTAGATTTAGACTTCAAAAATGAGGACTCATCAAACCTTACATCTATAGATTCAACAATCTTTCTTAATCTGAAATTATAGCATTTATAATCCTTTCTTGAACATGAATATCCAACCAATATGCCTTC
>SNQJ01S0002099.1:21066-31144 GCA_010110895.2 Picea sitchensis | reverse complement strand
CTTCTTCAGTTTTTCCCATAACTCTTTTGCTGACTCACAATGCATTACTTTAACAAATTCTGAACCTGCCAATCCTCCAAGTATTGCATACATAGCTTTGGAATTATTCTCATAGAATCTCTTCCCTGCAGCATCTGTTGGAATTGTTGTTGGAGTCTTATATTCATTCAACACATCTTGCCAAACATCTACTCCTTGAGACTGCAAAAACAACTTCATCCTGATACTGCAAAAATCATAATTATGTCCATCAAACAGAGGTAATCCATGTTTAGTAAAATCAGATTTCTTATCCATTATTAAGGATCAAACTTCCAGTGATTAAACTGAATCTTGAAGTAACCAACTTTGATACCAATTTTTACATAGGATAGCCTAACTAAAAGGGCGGGGAGGGGGTGAATCAGTTAGATAGAAATTTCTTTCTTTTTATTTAACAGATTACTCAATGAACACATTTACTGTATGTCTTGCTACAAATCATTCAAATAAGTAAATATGCAATCACATAAACAAACAATGACACAAATATTTTTCATGAGGAAACCCAAAAGGGAAAAACCTCTTCTTCTTATGAATGAAAGGCAAGCTCCAACTCCTCTTTACATTCTTATTTTATCTGAGCTACAACCTAGATGAGGCTGCTACTTATGTTTCTTCAGTACCTACTGAATGAAATCTACAACTCCCGGATGTACAAGCACCAACTTGTACAAGAGACTTTTACATTCTCCCCTTGCTCCTCCCTACCACCCTGAAATCATTCTCCGTCACTAAGAACCTGCAAACCAACTCTTTATCTTCTCTGTCAAAGATTAAGTATTCAAATCCTCTCTATTTTTATATTCATATCACAATTCATTCTTGACCAGACCACTTAGATTTATCAATATGTTTATGTGTCTTCCCTCCTCTATTTTTTCTTCTTCCTCAAATTTTACAGAGGTATATATCTCCCATAATCCTCTCTCTGTTTCTTTTCTTGCAACATTTACTTTATATATCTTCCTGTATCATAAGTGCATACAATCGAACCCTCGGGATTCAAAGAATCAATTACAATAACTAAATAACTTCCTTGCAGTAATTCTTATTGGCCAAGGCATCAAGATGAACAATATCCACATGATTAGTTTAAACATTTAACCATCATCGTTCAATGAACATACATCTGTTTTAATTTTTCAGCACAGAATATCCCTTGAGCACTTTGACAAACCACTTGTGCTAACCCATATGTCCATTGGCCATGACCATAAGTTAATCAAAATGCATTTCACATTTTGTATTTTGGCAATTCGACAATCCTGTGTCGAAGAGTCTTGACACTTCAAGTTACGAAACCCTGAAATAGATCTTAGCTTTGTGCTAGCTCCTCCCTCTCACATGACCATTGGTGGTAACCATTGCCTACATCAAAAAGTTATTTTGGCATTTTAGATTTCGACGTTTCAGTATTTCTTGTGATGAAGTGTTTCAATACTCCAAGTCACGAACCCCAAAATTTTCGGCATTTCGCATTTTGGCATTTCAACATTTCGCATTTCAGTGTTTCGACATTTATGTGATGAAGTGTTTCGACACTCCAAGTCATGAATCCCGAAATGATCTGATGGCTTCACATTTGATTTGGTGGACATAGATTGGATGGTTCTCATTAACTTCTCGAGGACAGATCAACGGTCATATACAACTCTTATTTTACCCCTCCAATGCTTAATCCAACGGATATGACTTAATCATTCATCGAGATGGATGGCTGTCATGGTTTCGGTATTTTGGAATTTAGGACTTCGTGATGTTTAAATTGTTTCTTACCATGAAAAAATCCCAAAACAGAAACTCCCAGAATCCTAAAATAGAAACTCTCGGAATCATGTGATGTGTGTCCCTTTCGTTATTTCAGCATTCGGGACTTTGTGATGTTGGAGTTTTTTCTTACCATGCAAAAATACCGAAATAGAAACTCCCAGAATCCAAAAATAGAAACTCTCGGAGTGACAATCTACGAAATTCAAGCTAAGGGTATTGACTCCTCTTCCAAAGCTCGTTTCACATGTGACCTCGAGTTATAACCAAAAGATCACCTCCTGGGTTCTTTGCAGTTTCACATTTTGGTATGTCGAGAGGCATGTTGATCTCCAAATTAGGAAACACCATGCCTGTGCAAGCTGACCAACAAAATCCCCTTTTGGCGATTTATAGTTTGACATTAATGACAAAACCAAGTCCCGTGCAAACTGCAATCCCTGCCAACACATTTTCCACCTATACAAGCTATACAAGCTTCTAGTACTTACTATTTAGAGTTTTGGGTTTTCACAAAGAATTAATCCCTTCAACAGTAGTAGCACAGACATTCCGTAGCACTATGGTGCTACAAAATAGTCTATTTTTTATGTTCCATTGGTCTGCTACCTATAACGCTACCAAATCACCTAAGACTAATGACACTACTAATACCTGAGGTTGCTACCAATTCTGTCAATGTTCAAGTGAAGGTGTTGCGAATTATGATGGCGCTATCGAATTTTTAATAGAAGAGTTAATTATACAGGCGGGCGCTACCAAATGTTTGACAGGATACATAGGTGGGTGCTACTGAAAGTTTGACAGGATACACAGGCATGCGCTACTGAAATTTTGACAGGATACACATGCGGGCGCTACCGAAATTTTGACAAAGGATGAATTTTGCACAAAAGACAAACCGACTTGGCACTACCTTTTCAACTTGCCTATTTTGAAGGTTGCGCTACATAATCATAGGAAATTTGGTAAAGGCACTACAAAGTGCACTACTCATAGCGTTACCAAATGATGCTACTAACAGATACCAGGAATCAAGGAGAGTCGAGTTAGCATATTTATGAATAGCTGATGATGTGGAGAATTGCAGAGACAAAAACTGGTATCATGATGACAATTGCATGCCCTTGAAGAAAACTTGGCAGGCAAGGAGTTGCGCATCAAAGGGAGATCAAGTCAATTCAAAGTTGGTTGGATCAGTGACCAACATTTTCCCCTTTTACAACACAGTTGTTAGTGAAGCTGTTAGAGGGAATAACTTCTTAGAGATTTTCATGGGAAGAAGTCCAGCTCGTACCTCCAGTTGTCGCCTCCCCTTTTGTTATAAATAGGTAGTCTAAAGTCTTTAGCAGGTTCATATGGTTGAGCTAGGCTCCCTTATATTGTAATATTTTGAAAAAGTTACTGTGTACTGGTTATGTACTTGATTCAAGACTTCTTGGTTAATAGAAATCAACTTTCTTATTCCATCTTATTTGCCTCTGATGCTGAAGTGTTCATGATTGAATGATTCACATGAATTTTTGTGGTGATATTATGATGTATGTTTGATTATAATATTATTATGATGTTTATTTAGTGACCTTAAACTTTGAACTCAAGAAGATCTTGTGTTAGGGTTTTTCTCCTTCAGGTTGTTTGCAGACCTGATGTTTACAACAACCTCTACATTTTTCTCACTGAATTCTTCCCTCTGTTCACATTTACTCCCATTTACCGATTGAAGTTAGTCAAGACCTTGATTTCTCATGCAAGCTAGCCCAGATTATGAGTTAGAACATTATCATTTTTTGTGTCTTATCCATTTGACCCCTCAAAAACTCATTTTCATTTGCACATAACGTGATGGGTACTAGGCTTCTCTTCCATGCAATTTGAAGGTGATTCCTAGTGCTAACATATTGGGATGTGTTTATTCTATTAAAATATCATATAGAAGTATCGAGATTAATGTTGGATAGGTGTAGACAATGTCATATTTCATTTAATTTGAAAAAATGTATTTTTTGTGCACCTTTTGGAATTTTGTTGGGCCATGTTGTATGTAAGCAAGGATTACTAGTGGATCGTGCTAAGATTGTAGTGATTATGGAATTACCACCAACTACATCAGTACGAAAGTTAAGAGATATAATGGGCCATATAGGATACTATAGGAATTTCATTAAAGGATATGTGCAGATTACAACACCCAGGGAGAAGTTGTTAAAGAAACAAACTAAATTCTAGTGGAATGTGGAATGCTATAAATGTTTAGACACATTGAAGTAGAAGTTAGTGACTGCGCCAATTTTTATATTACAATATTGGAAGAAGGAATTTCATGTTCATGTGGATGCATTGTCCATATCTTTAGGCACAATATTATCTCATCCAAGAGAAGGAGAGATAGACCGCCCAATTTCATTTGCAAGTAGGAAGATGTCAACAACAAAAAATAACTACACTACGACCAAAAGAGAGGGGTTGGCAATGGTGTATGCATTGTAGAAGTTTAGAAACTATTTGTTGGGTTCTCATTTCAAGATGAATACAAACCATTATGCACTAAGATACTTAGTGAACAAGCCAGTGTTGGGGGGTAGAATTTGTAGTTTCCTACCAACGTTATTGTTATTTGGAGTTTGCAGTGAGTAGAAAGAGCTGAGAGCAGTGTTGCAAGGCCATGAGAAATTCCATAGAGCCGAAGGAGTTTTCACAGGTAAAAATATTGCAGAGATGGAACTTCAAAGGAAGAAATGTCGAAGCATAATAAAGCACAAAATATAGCAGCATAAACACTACCAGGAGTTGAGGAGACTCTTGGGGCATCCTCATCAAAAGAGAGGTTTTCAAGGGACTACATTCCACTGAGTAAGGACGATGCCAAACCAGATAAGTTAAAGAAGGATGTCAAGTATGAATTGGTGATGCAAGAAAACCTATCAGGGGTAATCATTGATGAGGATATGCTAAGCAAGGTGCCACATTTGAAATACATGGACCACAACATCACAGATACAACGAAGTTCTCCATGTCGAACACCTACTTAGAGATGAAAATCGATGCAGAGACAGACCTACCCATATTTTTTCCAAAGGTATGAGCCATAGGGTTGGAGCGAGTTGGCTTATTGAATCTATTTAACATCCCACACTTTGGCAGGATCCAGGAGATTAATGCATGTGTAAAGATGTTATTAACCTATGTGCACGACGACTACTTGTGGCTAGATATGACGATTTCTATAGACACATATCTAATTGTGTGAATCATGGAATTATCGTCATAGGGGGGAGATCCTACATTATCGTTCACAGATAGAAAGAATGAGAAGGATATGTTAGAGGCCATGAAGGATAAGTTCCACACAGTTAGAGGTGTGTACGGTTTGGATGTGCCAAGTATATGTGACCCAATGGTACGATTTACGATGAAAGTGTTGGCTTGAAAATTGCTGAGAAAGTGAAAGAAATACCAAGTTCCTTTAGGCGTGATAGATGCGGCCGAGAAATTTGTAGAAGGGGTAACAATGAGTTCGATGTCATTTTTACTCAACCAGTTCCTGATAGACTACACAGAAGCACCAGGCAAAGGAATGGAATTCCACTATTCTGAGTTATTACTTCTAATCACGTTAGCAATGTGGAAAGAACTAGAGAATGAATTGTTTTTGGTTATGAGAGGTAATTCGTGCTTGGCCACCAAGTATCGAAAGTTTTGGTACACGATGCATAAGGGGTGACAACTGGACAACGATATTGAATTCTATCTGTATAAGGAAATGATTAGGTAGTGTATCCAGGATAAGACATGAAGTTTTCCATAGCTTGTAGAAACTTACAATCTAATTGTGTGGTTCATGGAAGACCTACATCATATGTATATAAAAGAAAAGAAATATCTGAGAGAGGAATGGGTCAAGACGAAGTACAAAATAGCAGAGGAGGACATAGAACTAATTATGCAGCACTGGGACACAGACTGGAAGGTTCCATTGAATGAAAAAGAAAAGGAAACACCAAATCTTGAGATTGAGGAAGTATAAGGCTAAGGAAATGACACAAGAAAGAAGAGGAATTTCACAGGGACAAAGAAGTGAAAATTAGTGCTGCATTGGAAGAAGCAGAAAGAGGACAAAGAAACGATTCCACCGACACTTACGAAAGATGAATTCAAGAGGTTTGGGGAGCAAGTTAAGGAAATCACTGATGATTTTTTTCAACACGTGGTAGAGTAGAAAGATGAACTGTACAAAAATATACATGAAGAAATGACTACACTACACCAATTGATGGAAGCAACTAGGATAGCAACTGTGTAGAAAAAAATTGAAGGACCAGAAGCACAACAAGGTTATTAGAATCAAGATCAAAAGTATCTCATGCATTAGAGGTAACAAGGGAGCGCAAAAATATTAAGTTGGTACCAAAGGTGATTTTGTTCCCATCAACTAAAATGTAGGATCAAGCGCACACACTAAGTCATAATGACTTAGTCTTATCACAGAATACTAGGAGAAATGTTGCAAGCGTTGCAGGCTAGCGTAGCACAAGAATTGAGCCTGCGTGCAACAAAAACATCTAATGAATTGGCTAAGGCCACAATAGATATTGTAAGTTTTCAAATTGACTATATAAGAGTTGAACTGGAAAGGGATACAACTACACAGAAGGTAGAACAGGTGAAGTAAGCATTTGACTAGGTTTGCAAAGAGATTTTGGAGGTACCAATAGACGTGGATACTCCATTGGAATATCAGGTAGTGAATATCAAAAAATCCATCTAGGGATTCCGAATGAAAAATGGTTGAGTTATAAAGATGAATGACACCAAGCAAACCCCCATAAGAAAGAGACCAAAGGGAGAAGAAAGTAAGCACTGAAATGGAAAGTATCGGGAATTTGGAAGCATAATGTGTTAAGTTTTACAAAGACAACACAAAATTATGAAATTATTTGTTGGAGGATGTTCAATTATAGAGTATTGAAAAAAAGATTCAAACTATGTAGGGGAAGGCTCATAAGAGTAAGGAAGCCATGAGTAGTTTTCCACCAGCCAAGAAGATGATGGAAATGCAAGAGAATAAGAAAATATAATCTAAGATGAACCAACTGAGGATCGGGAAACAACCTCACACGCAACTGATAGAGCTGTTGTAGGAAGAAGCATTAAATGTTGTAGAGGAAATAACAAATGTGCGATGCAAGATCAAACTGTCAAGAAATGAAAGACACTTCCACACTAATCCTAGCAGAAGAGAAGAAGAATTTAATCAAGAATGCAAATGACACAAGCAATCACATAGTACACCGAGATTATACCCTGGAACCCTTAACCGGGAAAAGCCAACATTCCTTTGAGCATTCTGCTCTCTTGTTTTCTTATTCAATCTTCATAAAAGGTTACATGTCTAACATTGGTCCACACCTAAGACACAATCAACATGATACCTTCTTTCATGCGTAAGAAAAACCCTCCAACCAATTCGACTTACATATGCATGACCAACAACCTACAATTACACATGCATTAACTTGCATACGTGCATTCTACGATTACACGATTACACTTTACAATATTACAACAAAACTCTTTATAGGATTTACAATAGGAAAAAATCTAAATATTGGTGGCCAAAAATGGTTACAGATCCATGCATATCCCTGGCTAGAAATCTCGTAAATCCCAGAATTATGTTATAGTAGTCTCCAAGTCGGGTTACCAGTCGACCAGTCGACCTTCATTTGGTCTCTAGTCGATCATCTCATGCCCACACTTCGATCTCTTTTCAGTTGAATTACCATCAATATATTTAACTTCAACTTTTCCCGGTCGATTTCCTCGACCTTAAACTTGTTGTCGATCCACCTCGACTTCCATTGTTAGTTAATTTACCTTGAATAGAATTTAACTACAAATAATATAACAACAAAAAATTCTCCCACTTGCTATCTTATTCAGTGAAACAAGAGATTCTTATACTTTCGTGCATATACCTAGGGCAACAATTCCCATTTCCACTCTACACCAAGAGAACTTCACAACACTCACAGACTTGGTCAGCGAGTTTGATATGTTTTCCAATGTGTATAATTTCTCCAGTAGAACCTTGTTACTTTCCACCATATCTCTTACGAAATGGTATTGTACATCAATGTGCTTAGTCTTTGAATGATAAGCAATGTTCTTTTCCAAAAATATTGCGCTTTGACTGTTGCAACTTACCTTCATATCTCTCTGCTCAAACCCAATTCTTGACACAACCTTTGAATCCATACCGCTTATTTTCTTACATGAGTGGCCACCATGTATTCAAATTCTATTGTTGACAAGGCTACAACCGCCTAATGCTTACTCATCCAACTTATTTCTCCACCAAACATCTTGAAGACATATTCATTGGTCTACCTTCGTCAATCCATATGTCTAGCCCATTTGGTGTCGACAAAGCCATGTACATCTAATTTACCATTTTTACCTCTAGGGTTTCCTTAGTAGCATATATCATAATCCTTCATGCCACACAAATACCTGAATACTCTCTTGATTGTTTTCCAGTGCTCCTTTCCATATGTCGACATGTACCTTCTCAACACTCCCACTACATGGGAATGTTTGATCGAGTGTAGACAATCACATACATTAGACTACCAACTTCACTTGCATATGGAACACATGCCATATCCTCTATATCTTACTGTGTCTTTGGAAAATGTTCAACAATAATCCTTACTCCCTGTTATAGCAAGATTTGCCTCACCATTTCTATCTTGCACAGAGGGCCTTTTTCCATTTCCCTATGCAGACTTATCATCCCTTTTTGATGAATCCAGAGCTAAAAATATACATTTTTCCACATATATGCGCCCTATCAGCTATACAACAAGCGTATACACATGATGCTCCACTAAATCCCACGTATATTAGGATTTGTGCCAAAAAATACAAAAATGGAGTCGGGTTTCCATATCACAACAAGTGATCTTTGATCCTTGGCCTTCCATATACTGGAAATGTTTTGACTCGACCCTTCAGTTGCATTTTGAAGGCTATAAGAGCACAATTTCGATCCATGGAAAAGAGAAGAACGCATTCAAACTTGAGAGCAAAGTTACTCTGGAGAAATTACTTCATATTGAGTCTCCATCCCTTTGTCCCTCAAGCTTGAACACAATGTTCATCCCCCAATCTCTTTCCCTATTGTTGAGAGAACCTCATTGTCTCTCTCCTTTTATCTTTCCTTTGGTGGAGGATTGAAGTGGTGGAGGCCCAATTGGAAGGAACTTGGTTTCTTGGTTTCGAACCGTGTCGACACGGAAGTCTGTAATGTTGACACTTTCGTTGATCAATTATTAATAGAAATACTCCTTTCTCGTCCTATTGATATCATGAAAATGTACGATTATTATCCATGGGCATGTTTGTAATGTTTATTAATAGATTATGCTATCTGATGTGATAACCCCTTTACATTATCATTATATACTTGCTTTGCTTGTTTGTTAATAACTTATTGCGGATATAAAGCTTTGGGTCGAAGTGCTCAACGATGGTGTTAGGGTTCTATAATTATAGGTAACTCGATTCTTCAACTACTGATTTGGCGTTTCTCTCGTGATGACGAAGTATGGCTCGGTTGATCCCTTTTTCCCCTCCGTCCATTTCGCCCGATCCTCCATCACCTTGCTACATCCTTCATCCACGCTGTGCCCTCACTCCTTTGTCCTTTTGTCTAGTCGACTACATCCCGCTTGACCACCCATCCATGCATAAACCAAACTTATATTAAAAAGAAACTCAATAGGTTAATAATGTTAGTAATAAAATTTAGTATAATTAGTTTAATTAAGATAGGCTAGACTAGTTAAATAATCCATTAANNNATTAATTAATTAATAAGTAATTTAGTTAATTAATAATTAAGTTAGTTTGGTTAATCTAGTTTAGTGTTAAACATTAAAATAAAATTAATTAATATAAAAAACCATTGAATAATAAAAAATAAAAACAATTAAAAATATAAATAAAACATATAAAACAAAATAAAAATAAACAAAACTTAAAAAATTAAAACAAATTATAATAAAACAAAAAAAATAACAAACACGTAAACAAAATAAAAAATATTAAAAAGCAACAAAAAGTGAAAAACATGAAAACTAAACCTATCCTAAGTCCTACCCACATGTAAACATCATATTCCCAAATAAAACAAATCAACGGATATTAAAAATTCTGGACCCCCCCTCGCCATCCAAAGTTTAACGAGAGGGGGGGTCCAGAATG
>SNQJ01S0002099.1:0-20985 GCA_010110895.2 Picea sitchensis | reverse complement strand
CCCTTAAATATTCTTACCACCTCAAGGGGGGTCCGAAATACCACCCTTCCCCCCAAAAAACCGCTTTCTCAGCATTTTGACCAGTTAACTTGAAAAGCGAATTCCTGGCAGAATAAATTGATTTTTGAAAAAAAAAGAGAGAGTTTTATCCATAATGATATGAATAACAAAAACCTCTCTTATTGTTTTCATAGGTTCCATGATTAGGGAGAATCAAAGCCATCTTCAAGGCCCATTTTTTCAATTTTTCATTTTCCTGTTGCAGTCTTGATTTTGCAGGAGCTGTTTCGGTGAGATAGAGGTGAATTTGGCGAAAATGAAGGAGGTTTTTGTCTAGAACATTCCCTTATAAAATAAATTCCTTCCATTTGTTCCCAGGTGTCATAATTAAAGAGAAACAAATGTCTGAGTGGACCTCTTTTTTGTAGAAATTCAACTTGTCTTTCATGGCAGACAGTTCCATAGTTTTGGGGATTTGTGGCTATTTTTGGTCGAGGCGGTTAAATCTGACTTACAAAACTTGTTGGGGGATCTCTCCTATTTATTCATATGATTTTAATGTAAAAGGTTTTTGATTCTTGCACCCAAAAGGCTATTCTCCATAATATTTTGTCAGATCAACCAGAAATAAATGTACTTTTGCACAGGATTCCTGCATGTTAACATTGGTGAAGTTTTCTCTATTCGTTGAATGTGATCCTTATCAGTTATCATTATGTTACTCCCTTTCTATTTTTTAAAGGGAGATTTAGCGCATAATTTATCCACTATACTTTGTGTCGAGCTTTTAAAAATATAAATGTTTTCCCTCTGATACTACAGTGAAGAAATTCTTGAATGTTTTTTTGTTGTAGTTGATTATCTCGTCTGTTCCTTCTCTACATCATTTTATTTCTAAAGGATCCAACGTCTTCATTAACTTTCCCTGTGGAAATACCTTATAGACCTGTGTTTAATTTCAAACTTGTCACAGACCCCATAGCCCAATGGTCTTCTTTTGCTGTCTCAACCAAAAAACTCCAAGAACATATCCTATTATGCATAGCTAGCCTAATATCCTATTTCAAACAAATCTAAACTTGACAGAGAGATCCCCCTCTGAGTCTTGGAGGGCTAGATCCATGACTCAAATCAGTTTTGATGTTGCCTCTGTGACTGCCTTCACATCCTTGGACAAATTACAGAGTGCTAATAGATGGAACATCATCAAACATTGGACCAAGGTAGGCCTCTTTCTTATCTTTCACATTAGTTTATATAACATATAATGGAATTCAATTAATTTCTGTAGTCATACCTGTCTATTGTGGTTGACCCTTAGCCATAGAGATTTTTTCCCTCGTAACAGAAATGGCGACCATACTGGGAAAATATCTTCCTTCTAAGGGTTGAAGTACTTTTTCTTCTTTCATCGCTCTTATTCCTTTGTGTTTCTTGTCGTATCACTACTTGGCAGATTCTATTCACTCTGAGTTTGAGTTTTCATCCTTTTTTCCCTTACCTGGCCTTGTTTTAAATCATGTACACTCCTTTTTCCATGACAGTCATGTACACACATGTTCTTCCTCTCTGCAAGTTGTGTATATATGTATTATTCTCCCAAACAGTCACATATACCACTTTTCCTTGCTTGTTTTCTTGGTTTAGTGACTGTTGGGTGAGTTTTGATGGTTGTTGAGCCTTCTTAGGTCTTTGTAGTGCCTGTTGAGCTTCTATGGATTGACAGGAAGCCCATTGGGAGTTGAATTTATGGGTGTAGTCTTTGTCATTGTTTTTCATTTTTTGGTTTGTCCTTGAACCCTGGGTTGTTTGCTTGGTTGCTTGGTATTCTGCTTGAGTTATTTCATTTATACACAATAGAATTTATATATTAGGTTGCTTTTGAGTCCATGCATTTTCTCTTTAATATATTGAAAATAAAAAAAATAGGCATTTTGCATTGGTTAACATTTTTGTCTTTGAACCTTTATCATTAGCTTAGTACATTTAGAGAAAGATTTCATTTTACTTTTGAATTGCAGAGTTGAAATTTAAAATTGTACTGTTTTTATTAACATATCATTCATTGAAAAGTTAAAGGTAGACTTTGCATTATATTCATATTTATCTTTTGTAGAGACATAACATCATGAGTTTCATTTACATACCCTCTTGAGTAATCATGAGCAATAAAATTTATTCTTTAAACTAAAATTAATTAGTCACGATTTTATTTCTAGGGTGCACAAACTAGCCTAGGATTTAGTGCCTTGGAATAGGTTTTTGTGAGTAAACTTCTCCAAGGAAATTAAATCGACATATGTGTCTGAGACAAGGAGTTGAGAAGTCCATTATATAATTGGTAATATCAGGAGGCTCTGCTCACACCAGAGTTAATAACAAGGTCGTGCGAAGTTAATTGAAGGGATAACCCCTAGATACTCGCCTAGCTTCAGAGATATTTCTATGGATTTATTCATATTTGGGGATCTTGCTAGTACCCATACCTCTGTGAGAGGCGTTTCTTTCAAGGTTTTGGGCTTTTCTACCCTGCCCATACAGTGATATGGAATTAAAACTTCTCGCTTGAGCATCAGTTATACAGTGGTTTATTAGTTGCTTGACTTAGGAATCTCATAGGTTACTTGCAGGGGTTATTCTTCTTGTATCTTGGGTCAGATAGAGATCGAAAAACACACAACCTTTATGGAGGATTACCTCTCCAAGGGGATCTGACCGATTGGTTGTTAAGCCCACGAGGGCCTCTATAACTGATTATGTTACCTCCAAACTTTAGCAGGGAGTCTCAAGTCCCTCTTGGATGAGGCATACCTTCTTTAGCGAGGGAGGCGACTCAACCACTTTAGCCCGTTTGCATGCATATTGGTTGTTTGACTTTTTGGTATTCTCTTTGATTATTAGTTGACCATAGGATTTTGTGCTGAGTCTTTTTATCATGGATAGTGGAGTTCTTTTTTCTCCCTCTTTTACTACTACCCCCCACCATGACGTTCATGGGGGAAAATCCATCCTCTTTTTATGGTATGGAAAATTATGGTACTCAGTCAATGCCTTGGGTCTCTAATAATTTTTCTCATGGTATGTCTGATATGTCTTCGCACTTTCCATCCTTTGTTTCACCTCCTTATGCGAATACAAGTTTTGGGTCTGGGGGAATGATGCCTCCTTCTTATCCCTCTCCATTTGGTGGGAGTCATATCCTTCAAACACCTCTTACGGTAGGAGGTTGGAATCTTCCTTCCTACGAGGCCACTTTATGAGAAGTAATTTCCCAACTATGAAATCATTCTACTTATTACACTCCGTCCAATCATCCTTCTTCCGCCATGTCAGTTCCTACGAACAATTTTCCCATGTACAACCTTCGTCTGCCCTTTGGTGTTTCATTCGAGGGGAGTTATTTTTGTCGTATGGGTAACTCCCTTCACAAAGTTCCTTCGTCTAGGGGAAACATATATCCTCACATGAGTAACCCTTGTCATGTCACTTTCACTTCACAAGAATCTTCCTCAGCGTCGATGCTCCTACAACCCTCTATGAATCAGTATGGAGGAGGATACTATCCTGCTAGAAAGGGATAGGGTGTAAACCATGATCCTTCCTGGCCTACAATTTCTCAGAGCCAATCTTTCCTTGGACCTTGGTTTGAAATTCCACAATTCACCACCGCCACAAGTCCAGTCACTATGTGTCATACTGACATTATATCACCAACCTTTGCTACTCATGTTGGAGATTGGTCGACAACCTCTTCTAGTCATGTTGAAGACCTGAAACCAACCACTACAAGTCATGTTGGGGGCACAAGTCCATTCACTATGTGTCATACTGGCATTATATCACCAACCTCTGCTAGTCATGTTGGATCAGATTGGTCGACAACCTTTACGAGTCATGTTGAAGACCTGTAACCAGCTGTTGTAAGCCATGTAGGGGGCACAAGTCCAGTCACTACCTATCATACTAGAGTTATATCACCAACCTCTGCTAGTCATGTTGGATATTGGTCTACAACCTCTGCGATTCATGTTGAATACCTGCAACTAGCCACTGCAAGTCATGTTGGGGGCACATGTCTAGTCACTGCTAGTCACAGTGCACATATATCACCAACCGCTACTAGTCATGTTGGATATTTTCTACTAGCCTCTACAAGTCATGATGGGAGCATGTCACCAACCACTGCAAGTCATGTTGGGGGCATTCGTATGATTGAGAAGCCTAGACATCTCATAAGTAAGCCTAGATTCCTTTGCAAGACTTGTGAAGGAATTCACCTTACTTGTATGTGTCCCATTACTGCTATGATACCGGAAACATGGGGCTCACCTAAGGGCCCTTCGGGTTCTAAGGCATCTATGGTTTCACAAAATTTCGTTCCTTCTTTGGTTGATACAACAGTCATGTCGATGAAATCTTTCGCTGAAACCCCTTTCCCTTTAGGGGTTGATGCATCCTTTGACCTTGTTGTCTCACATCCAGTTCAACTTGTGGTTATGTCGATGCAATCTTCAACTGACATCTCTCCTATGTTTGGGGGTGATGCGCCTCTTGACCTTGTTGTCTCACATCCTATCCAACCAATGATTGAGGAAGTGGTCATATCAATGTAATATTCGATCGATCCCACTCTTCTCTTGGAGAGTGAAATGTCTAGGGAAGCGGTCGTGCCAATGCAATTCTTGTTCGATCCCGCTCTTCTGGTTCTGGTTCTATACCTTCTATGCCATGACCTTAGCATTTCTAGTACTTCACCTTCTAAACAAGAGAGAGTTTTACTCTTCCCTAGTTCTCTCCCGCCAAGTCTTGATGAGGTTCCATTTGATTAGGATGGTCTTGTGGGGAATGCCTCCGCCTATGTCTTTTCCAGGAAACAACATTATACAATATAACACGAAGACGATAACCTCCATTAGCACTTTTTCCTCCTCAACTTGGAGATCTTTGGGTCTTCCCGAGCTTGTGTCAATTCTTCATAAGATACCGACATTCCACAGAAGGTCCACACAGGAACCTTGGCCTCCCCTGTCGCTTGCCGCCTAGAATCGTCCAAACGAGTCTTGGTTAAGCTCTTTTCCGACTCGTCTAAAAACCAAAAATATTGCCTAGTGATTTTTCCCTTTCACACTCGTTAAACTGGATTTGAAAGGTCATGAGTATTGGTTAAGATCTTTTCTGACTCGTTATCAAAAATAGAAAATATCGCCGAGTGAACTTGTATTTTTCACACTCGTAAATTGGATTTGAAAAGATGTCTATTTGGAACAAGTTTACCCCTTTTTCACACCAAGTAGACTACAAGACATAAAAAAGGATATTTTTTGGCGTTAAGTTTTGATTTCATCTCATGCCTTTTCTTGCAGTATTGAGCCTTTAACCGGTTCTTGCTTTGCGTTATAAATCATTGCCTAAGCCGTTTTGCATCCTTAACCAAGCATATACTTGTTTATGGCCTTCGCAATTTGACACCCTATACCCTAGAGGAAACATCACCTCAAGTGTTCATCTCCTACATGTGTTTCCTTGCATTAAGCATAGGTACGTTCCACTGTTGGAACTAGTTTTGCTTACTTGCGACACTCGATTCCTCATTTATATCATAGCGTTCATCTGTTATGAAAAAACAAAAAAGGATGGGTGGGAAGAGAGTACTATATTATAATTGGCAGCATTCGTGTCACCTTTGAACAGAGCACAAAATTATTGAGTCCTTGTGTCATCATAATTTTGAGTTTTAGCATGGCCTTAGGAAGCTGATCTCATTATAGAGTTTTCTCTACCGACTAGTTACTCTTCTAGTCCCTATAGAGAACATTATTGATGCCTTTTGCATCTAATAGTCACATCATTGAGTCTATGCTTCCGGATTCCTCCATTTGTATCATGATCTTGTTCAAAGGAAGTCTCACAACCTATGTCAGACACTCCTTATAAATATTGACTTTGCATGTCAGCCATACCCTCATTTTATCTCAGAATCACTTGATACTATGGTCTTATTATGCACCTTGGCCCTACTTGCATCATTGGTAGGTCACCTTGAACCCAACAATCGACATTTCATCATTGGTCATTGACTGGGTGGTTTCCCTTGTGTTCAAAAGCAAGACATCTATTCACACATTGGGATTCATGCAGTGTCTTGGATTCCATTAGCCTTATTGATGGTTTCCTCGCATCTATTAGAATGTTTCATCATTGGATACTATTCAGAGGGTCTTTTTCATGTACCGATTTCATTTGATACATGCGAAAGATGCACAGGGTCATTGGTTCGTGAACATGTTCTTCATCCAATCAAATCATGAAGCTCCTTCTTTGCTCCTCATGCTGACTGATGAGAGATTCCTTAATGCTCTCCTTTCAGTGGGTATCTTTCCATCGACTTCAACTCATCTATTCTGGATATGAGACCTAGAGTTTTATGAGCACCTTGAGGCTTGTAGTCATTAGTGGCAGGCTCTCTTTCCATTGAAAGATGGGAATACATCAATGTCTCTTGATCAATGGATTTCTCAAGTGTTCGACACCGACTCCTTTATTCACACTTGTAGGAATGTACTCGGTGTCTTGATACCTACTTTCATTATTGGTAGGCTGTCTTGCATTTATTAACGGTTTACCTCAATGACTGTTAATCAAATGATGTCTCATTATGTTCGACCTCAACTCCTTTATTCACATGATGTAGAATTGCACCCTTGGCGGATAGTGTAGAAGACTTGAAGACATCACTGTGTGGTCGCAACTTTCCTAAGTTGTTGCTTCCCTTTCATTGGACCAACACTTGTTTGACTTTAGTGATCATGGGAGATTAGATTGTACTTCATGGTATACAAATATCTTCAGATTGATTTTTGAGATTGGTTTTCACTGGGTCTTTTTCATGACTATGACAATTTTTGGCATATAACCACAATTGTATCTACCTATTCATGCCCACAGACACTTATTTGGTATATTTTCCGCATGGATCTGTATTGTATTATTGACAACCATGTATGCAAAGTCAGTACAAAATGTAATAAGCAATTGAGTTCATCCAGCTGGTTCTCTACCACTCCACTCCTGGGTTATTCATAATGTATTTTGGCCATCGCAGATTCTCCTCTGATCTAACACATTAGGGGGCATCTGTTATAGAAAGATTAGCCTCACCATTTCTATCTTGCATAGAGGTCCTTTTTCCATTTCCCTATGTAGACTTATCATCCCTTTTTGATGAATCCAGAGCTAAAAATATACATTTTTCCACATATATGTGCCCTATATGCTATATAGCAAGTGTATACGCAGGCTGCTCCACTACAACCCGCATACATTGGGATTTGTGCCAGAAAATAAAAAAAATGGAGTCAGGTTTCCATATCACGACAAGAGATCTCTAATCCTTGGCCTTCCATATATTGGAAACATTCTGATTCGGCCCTTCAGTTGCATTTTGAAGGCTATAAGAGTACAATTTCAAGCCATGGAAAAGAGGTGAAGCATTCAACTTTGAGAGAAAAGTTACTCTGGATAAATTACTTCATATTGATTCTGCATCCCTTTGTCCCTCAAGTCTAAACACACTGTTCAGCCCCCAAGCTCTTTCCCTATTGTTGAGAGAACCTCATTGTCTCTCTCCTTTGAGATTGCCTTCGGTGAAGGATTGAAGTGGTGGAGGCCCAGTTGGAAGGAACTTGGTTTCTTGGTTTCGAACCATGCCGACACAGAAGTCTATAATGTTGACACTTTTGTTGATCAATTATTAATAGAAATACTCCTTTCTCATCCTATTGATATCATGCAAATATATGATTATTATCCATGGGCATGTTTGTAATGTTTATTAATGGATTATGCTATCTGATGTGCTAACCCCTTTACATTATCACTATATACTTTATTTACTTGTTTGTTAAGAACTTATTGCATGTATAAAGCTTTGGGGGGAATTTCTCAATGGTGGAACATCATCAAACGTTGGAAAGAGGTATGCCTATTTCTTATCTTGCACATTAGTTTATATAGAATATAATGGAATTGAGTTAATTTATGAATTCATACCTGTCTATTGTGGTTTACCTGTGGCCATAGAGAGTTTTTCCCTCATAACACTCCCACAGGAATTGGCACCTTCACTGGTTTGCAATCTTGCATGTTGAACCGTTTCAGAACTATTTCAATATACTTTGTCTAATTCAACCAGATATTTCTAGCGGCTCAATATCTCTTAATATCCATTCCCATAATGAATTTAGCTGCACCGAGATCCTTCATGTCGAACTTGGAGGATAGTTGCTTCTTCACCTCCTTTATTGTGTCCATGTTTTTTCTAATAAGCAACATGTCATCGACATACAAAGCTACATATATGAAACACCCATCTTCTTCCTTGGAATATATGTAGTGATCATATTTGATTCTCACAAATCCCAAAATAAGTATGTATGTGTCAAACTTATGGTACCACATACTTGGTGATTGGTTTAGACCATAAAGAGATCTTTTGAGTTTTCACACCAACTCTTTCTTTCCCTTTACTACAAATCATTTAGGTTGTTTCATGTATATTTATTCTTCCAGGTCCCCATGTAGGAACATTATCTACACATCCATCTATTCTATCTCCAGATAGAATGCTACAACCAGAGATATTAGTACTCTAATGGAATTTAGTTTTGCAATAGGGGAAAAAATATCACTAAAGTTGACTCCCTCGAATTGGGAATATCCTTTAACCACCATTAGAGATTTGAACTTCTCGTCTTGTCCAATAGAATTCATCTTCTTCTTGAACACCCACTTTATACCCATGAGATTTATTCCACTAGGTAACTTGACTAAATTCCATGTCTCATTCTTGTACAAGGATTCCATCTCTTCGACCATGGTCCATGACATCCCTCTAGAGTTTACCCTCTATTGAGTCGACTTCCTCACCATCTGACTTGGGATTATCGTTGATGGAAATTACATGAATGAGGAACGAAAGTCAGGCATGATATACCTCTCAATTGGTTTTATTATTATTTCTTACCTCCTTACCACTGAACTCAATTGTTCCACCTCTTCCTCATATTTAGTCAACTCAACTGAATCATATTATTCATTCCTTAGTTCAAACCACACCGTATTAGGATTATTATCGGTATGAACAATTTCCTCGAGATAATATTTACCTTCGAATTATTTGAAGACCACATCTCGAATGTACAGAATTATCCTTGATGTAGGATCCCAGAGCTTATATCCTTTCATCCCTTCCTTATATCCAATGAAAATACATTTGATTGCCTTCTTTTCCAGATTTCTTCTCTTTTCCTTGGGAACATGTAGAAATGCATCATAACTAAATACTTTGATATGTGCCACAAAAGGATTCTTACCATACCATACCTCATTTGGAGTTGTGTCGAATAACATCGACGAAGGAGACATATTTACCATATATCTTGCAGTCTCAACTGCCTCTGCCTAGAATTCTTGTGTGATCCCAACACCACTGAGCACCCTCCTTGCCTTATCCATCAACGTTATTTTCATTCTCTCAGAAACTCCATTTTGTTGTGGGGTATATGGTGTGTTATTTTGGCATTCTATGCCACACTACTTATAGAAATAATCAAATTCCTTTCCACATAATTCACCACCATTGTTAGTTCTGAGAACTTTAATCCTCTTCTCTATCTGGTTTTCCACTTGAGATTTAAAATCCTTAAATCTCTCAAAGACCTATGATTTCTTCCTCAGAAAATATATCCACGTCTTCCTGGAAAAATAATCTATGAAGGAGACATAGTACAGGGATCCACCAAGTGAAGGAACTATAACCGAGATAAATACATCACTATGCACCAGTTCTAGAATCCCATTTTCCCTTGTCGCTCAATATGGGAACTGCACCCGACTTTGTTTTCCATATATGAAATGTTCACAAAAGTCGACTTCTAACCCACATTCAGTAAATCCTTTGACCATACCTTTAATTTTCATAGATCGAATTCCTTTTTCTATAATGTGTCCCATCCTCTCGTGCCATAGCCTGGTCGAGTCAATTTTATCATGTCTTGTTGATTCAATTTGAACCGACTTAGCTTGATTCGATTTGAGTTGTGTCAGCATCAAGTCGCAGTCGAGTTGATTTCAAGAGAAGCAATGATTTTTTATCTAGTCGAGTCATCATTCTATAACAAATTGTACAAGGTACCAATCCAAAATCCTTTCATTAAGACCATTGCACCTTTGACCATATTGCATGAATCCTTTTGAAATAGAGTATGCACACTTTCATTACTCATCTTGCTGATAGATATCAGGTTTCTTTCCAAACCAGAAATGTGTAGCACACCTAGAAGGGTTCTTTTCCTCACATCCTACAATATCAGTCAGAATCTTCCCTGTCTGAAAATTATAGTTGTCAAGTTATCCCTCAAGAACACACCACCCCCATCATATCATTCATATTCATAGATCCATTCTTTATGTGGTGTCATATGATAGGATGCTCTTGCGTCGATTAGCCAAACACCTTGATCTGACTTTGTACTAGTCGATGCCAGGTACACATCACATCCCTTATCTGAGGTCGTCTTTCTCTTAGTTGACTACTTCTCATCGGATCCAACACTGACTTATGTTTCCTTCGACTTATAGTCCTTTTTATAATTCCCAACTTTACTACATTTCCAACATCTTCACATCGACTGAACCGGGGATTTAGATCTACCCTTCAACGTGAAATTTCTACTAGAGAATATTCCTTTATCTCTATCTACCGATCGACCTCTCACTACTAGATCATCTTTGGTCGATCCTTCCATGTTCTTCCTTCTCATTTCTTCCTACAAAAGAGAAGGAACCACATCCTACAATGATAGTTTGGTTGTATTACACCCAATAGCCATGACTAAGCTATCCCAGGATTCTGGAAAAGAACATAATAGGTTGATACACTTATCCTCATCAATGATCTTAATATACACAAACAATAACTAGATCAACATGGTATTAAACACATTTAAATTCTCATTCACCGAAATACCATCACTCATCCTTAGAAGATATCGTTTCTTACTGAGAAACAAATTATTTACTAAACATTTCTACTGGTATAAGCTTCCCATATTGTCCCACAGTTTCTTGGTTGAATCTTCACCTGAGACATTCAACAACACTGAATCTACAAGAAAAAGTTGAATCATACTTCTTTCTCTTATTTCAAGTTTCTCCCATTCTTCCATCAACATGTCTGTTGGTTGGGTACCTGGACAAACCGTTGTCCATTGTTCTCGATCTACAAGAAGATCTTCCATTTTAATCTTCCAAATCTCAAAATTCTGGCCATTGAATTTTTCTATCCGTTGTTCCTGAGTTTATACTTAAGGCTTCAAAGTATAATGTCAAGGCATCCAAAAAATAAAGAGAGCTTTTAATATGAAAAGAAAATCAATTATTTAGGGAAATAAGCTATGGCTTATTTCTAAGTTGTCTTTTCCTAGCTTCCCAACATTCCTGGATGCTTATGTCTTATTCAATCACTTCCCATGAACATTCAAGTTCAACCCGGGTGTTAGCGGTCTCTAAGATGGTATTAAACAAGTTAAATGAAATTCTGGTATGATCAGTGAGACCGGGCTCAATATTGGGCTGCCTTGCAAAAGGTACAGTCATGGAGATAAGAAAGTTAAAAGATCTGTTGTTTTTTATGTTTCTTTTTCTATTTTCAATTATGTGGGAAAAGTTCCTAAAGTTGAATTAAAGGTATAATAGTTCAGAGGTCGTTTTTCGTGCCTGAGTCAAATTGAGAATAATAAATGCAATGAAAGAAAATATAAAGTTGTTTAAAGAAAGAGAGACATCAATCATATAAGAATATCACTCTGCTACAAAACAATGAAATAGATGTGAAACCTTTAATGAAGTGTAAAAAATGACAATCTAACTAACTAATAGTTCATGTATTTTCTAATAGCCAATACAGAGAAAAATCTATAAATAGTTAGATAACTAAATAAACCTATAAAGACAGTATATGTTGTAGTAAGTTGTGATTAAACATTCATCAAAGACATATGAATAAAGATGATGGAATATGAAAGAACAAAGGAACATGTTATCCCCAATTTCTAGGGATAACTAGGAGATCATGTCTCGAGGCCCACAGGTCCTAGACATGGAGTACCGAGAGAAGGATTGAACTGAGCATGGCCCTGGAGGTCCCATCTTTCTTATTCTTCATCAGACCTATCCTGTCAGCAGCAGCATCATCCATCACCTTTGACTTGGACTTGCATCGGAGATGACTCTTGCTCCATGAGGTAAGTAGTCCAGGTATCATGGTATGTGTCATGTTTGATCGTTATAACTTTCAGATATATGCATCGGTTTCCTTTCATTTCTGACAACTTCTTGGATCTTACACTAACCCACTTGACCACGGTTGGGGGGATTAACCGGGTGCCCTAGCAAGCTTTTAATCATAGGTTTTGGTTAGCCACCAAAGGGGATTTTGAAGATCCATCATCCGCTCCCATCATTATATCACTTTTACATCTTATCTCCCATTCATCTATCCCATTCCCCTAGTCCGGACATTAGGATGACCTATTTATGGGGTTCTGCCTTATCCTGTGGGAAGAAGGGGCTAAAGGCCCAGGGGGTAAAAGCAGTTTATCCTCGTGGGAAGAAGGGGCTAAAGGCCCGGGTAAAAGCACCGGGTAAAAGATAAAATCTATAGAAAATAAAACCTAGAGATGCCTCACTGTGGATCCCCGAAGGTAATAAAAATCCTCCCCGATAAGAAGAAATGAGAGGGACCCAAAGAAAACAACAAAACAAGACTCAGCCAGAGATGGGGTCTCATCACAAGCCAAAATAATAGGACCATGGGCATGTAGCAGAATGACACTACCAACAACTGGTCAACATGCCAGGGTAGTGACCCTTGGCCATACAACCAAAGGAAAGGGGGTCTCATCATGAGCCACTTATCATCTCTGAGTACTCATGGGTAATGACTATGCCAAATTTCCGTCACCATGCCAAGGCAAAGGTCCTCTAGTTAGACCTCGGAAATAAAAAAAAGAAAGAGAAAGTAATAAATAAAAAGAAAGACAAAAGGCAATAAAGGCTTGGAAAAATTGTATCCATGATAGGTATTAACTGGCTTCCTACAAAGGCACCCATGGATAATATCACCGCTGTCTTTCACTCTACTTGTATGTCTTGACATCCTTTGACCATACCACCTCATGTCACATGGCTTGATGATATCCCTTGAGAACTTTCCTTTTCTTATGTGGGATGCTGGCCTAATGGGACACTTTGTCTTTTTCTTTCAGCCTTTGTATAGTAGGTCATTGTAATGTCTTTGAGCTATTAGATGATATGCTAGGGGTTTTATGCATGCATTTGATAAAATTAATGATGAAATATGATTGACATTGCTATCATCCCAAGGACTAATGAGCCCATGGAGGGCGAAGTTTTTGATGTGCAGGACCATGCCCGACGGACAGGTACCAGGTGGACCGGTACACATGGGGAAATTATTAATATGAACCTCCATGGGGATGAAGAGCCCATCATATGGTTGCTGGGACCTCGTCAGGGGCCGAGACAGGACAGTGATTGGTTGAGCCATTACACGAGAAAAGGAGAAAGACATTTCCATCCAGGACGCCTTAGCTGAGTCCAACCCTAGGGGGTTGACCCATTACAGGTGGAACGTGTCCCTTTGTTGACCCAGGACATCCTCTAGAGATCCTTGGTGTCACCTCTAGTGTGTGGCAGCTTTACAGGGCAGTTTGACATGTGTGGCAGAGTTTGGAGGCCTAGTGAGGCCCAACGTTTGTCTTCTAGTGCTGTATTTTGCCCTAAAAAAGGCCAACGTCTCCCTAAAAGGGGCTGGACATCTTGCTTATTTCTCATTAAGGGTTTTATTTAGTATTTTAATGTAAAACAATATTATTTTTAGTTATCAGCCTTGTCGGCTATTTTAATGACCTAATTTTTAATTAAAGGTCATTGGATGATATAAATTGAGGATGTTTTCCCTCATTTTGACATAACACAACTCACTATCTTGTGAGATACTATCTTTTAGCCTTTGTTTGGTATTTTTGGTGTTTCAAGTGAGGCACAACTCTTCTTGGAGGATTTCTCTTGGCATATATGGTGTTTCTCTCAAGGAAGGTTTACAACTAGGGTTTGATTATGCATTCTTCATGATATGTAAGTGAATTTTTCATGCAAAACTTATTAAGTGAATGGTTGTAGGCTTAATTTCTTACATTTTCTATTATATTGCTGAATCTTGAAACCCTAGGTAGAAAGCACACAAGTAGGTCATTTTTATATGTCCCTTTGTTTGAGAAATAGTTTTAGCCATTGAAGAAGGAAGATATAGCCTAGCCGTTGCTACACTTTTTCTCCCTTTTTCTGAGCTAGCGTTGAAGTTATAGGTTGAAAAGAGGAGACGTCCTAGGCCTATTTAGACTACACCTAGGGTTTTCTCCTCCTAGGGTTTGAAGGCCTTGCCTTTGCAACACCTTCTCCTTTAAATTTGTGCTTTGAAGCTAGCCATTTTTCCAAGAGATTTTAGAGAAGGAGGAAGGAGCACGAGGCCTTACTTAAGCAACACCAGAGTGAGCCTCCTTTCCCTAGGGTTTTGATTCTAGGGCCCTGCCATTGCATCACCTTGGAACCCTACCTTCTAGTCTCTAAGTTTAAGTCCTCTAGAGATCTTTTGCCCTTGCTTTGACTCCATTTACCCTAAGGCACTAGTGATTTCTCCAACGTTGAGCTTGTAGTGCACAAAATTATCTTTCAAACTTTAAATCTTTGAAACCCTAACTAACCCTAATGCTACTAGCCTAGGCTGAGGTCATACCTGACGCAACAACCCTTTGACTATTAAATAAGAAATTAAATTGATGACGTCAAGCATTTATTGAACAATTGTTGATTGAAAATACTGTTGGCTTGGTCATTTTTGTAGACATTGATGAATTGGTGATCTTACATAGGCTATTTAGCAGAACGTTGACTTCATCTTGTCTATTGCATTGCTTATTAAATGAAATCAAATAGTTAAGAAGTATTAACCCTTTGAGTTATATCCTGCAAATATTGTATTGCATTGTTATTATCTTGTTCCAGGCAGGTGTTTTCAACAGGTATTTCACTTCTTTGTTGGCTGATTAGCCAGATTATCTGATACTGGTGGTAACCTGCAAGGAGGGAAAACCTTAACTCTTGACCTTTTATTTATTGTCTCTTCAAACCCCAGGTTACTGGGGATGTCTCCCCTGGGCTAACCTCCCTAAACAAAAAGAACCTCCCCATCGAGGTGACATTGGGTGGGGAAGGTTCTAGTTACGCCAGTTTGTCCACTATCCTGTAGCCTGTGACCTAAAAGATAAACTGCGTGATAACATAACACATAACTCAGGATTCATGGAATATGGAGTCTTTGATCTGAACTTGTCTTAATTCTTTTAAAAGAGAGATTTTTCTATTACCATTAGCTAGGAAAAATCCCTTCTTTAAGTCTTTTGAAATTATATTTATACAAAAGGTTACCAACCCTAGATGGTTGGAATTCTCCTTACTCCTAGATGATAATGGTTACAAAATAAAAACTTGAACTGTTTCACTTGGTTACTTTCTATTTCTATCTCATACCGACAGAACGAGCATGCATATGTTACTTCATTGATTCTTTGAAGTACTTCCTTCACCTGGCTAGAAACACTTGATGCACCTTCTTAGAAATTGTACTAATATTCTTGAAGGCTATGTCACATATTTTGCCTCAAAAAGATACAACTTTCTTTGTAATTGCAACAACCTGTCTTCAATCCTTTTATCTTTAAAAATAATTAATTGTAACTGTAGATTTGGCTTCACTAGCCATGTATCTATTTGAGTAATGTCAACTTGATTTAGTTGTGAAATTTCGGCCTAAGATGTCTCTAGGCCTTCTTTGATGTCTAGTTGATGTTTTACAATGTTAATATATCCTAGTACTTCAGAACAATCATCATTCCCAAGGGATAGTGATTCTTTGTTAAGTAAATAAAACATTTCTTCACAATCTCTTTTATTTCCTTGGTTGGTCCTTTACTCTTGGATATATTGGCCTCCCATGTATTTAATATTATGTCACCTTTGATTTTCTCTTCAACAGTCAATCTGGGAGTTCTGGGAGTTACAGATATTTCTTCCTTAGAAGATGACACGACTGCTTTTTGGAAAGTGATTCGGGTTACAGTTGCCTCTCTTTCTCTAAAATCAATATTCTCTAATGATTGATTTACTTCTCGAAAATAATTTTGGATTATCTCTACTTTAGAAAATAGGTTTTGTTGTGTTGCTTCCAATTTCTGTTTCACTTCCATTGCTTGAGCTTGAAACACTATTATATTTACAAGCTTTCTTTCAGTAGAACTTAATTTAGCTTGTAGTTTCCTTACCAACTCTTCTTGCTGAATGACCCACCCTTGAATTTATTGGGAAGTGTTGTGTATCTCTTCAAGATCATATTTAAGTTGTTGAATTTCTTGTCTGTCTTTGGCTCTAGCCTATTTGATTCATTTGCTAACCTCAGTTTTGATATTATTCTCTCTATTCCTTATTTTATCTCGCAACTGACTTATCATCTGATTCCTCTACCTCAACCTTTCTTTCAGATTATCAACGGAAAATAATTTGGTCATTGCAAAAGCTCCCAAAGAGCATGCCACCTCTGTAGCAAAATCTTCATCTTCCAAATTTTGCCCATCTAATAATACTCTATGATTTTTGACCATTGTACCTTCTTTTGGGTGCATTTCTTGTTTCACCACAACTTTCCTCTTCTTACTGAAAAAGAAGTCAAAGGGAGGTATCTCTTCGATAGGGATTGGGGTAAGATCTCTTACGTATATAACTTTGAGACTAGGTGTCCCAAAAATTGACTATAAAGGGGTTAATGTTGTAATAGGACTGCCTAACTCCGTGAATTGTGTTCTTTCTATTGTTCTGGAGGTATCAATAGGAGTAGTTGACAATAAAGGGAGTATAATTTGATTTTGTTTTAGAAGTGTCTCGTATTTAAACTCTGTTTTAGACTCTGGATGTTCTACCTATGAAATTTCTAATCCTTGTGAAGACACTTCAGGGTTATTTGGGGTTTCCTCAGTAGTTTGTTTACGAGAGGAATTTGGTTCAAAACTTGGAGGTATAATTTCTTGTTCTGGAGGAGTGATTATTGATTTTCCCTGTAGTATCTTAGGAAACCCACCTCGTCTGTGTTTTTGGAAAGTGAAAAATATGGCCTATAGGCCAGGGGGTAATGCTTGGAGTCTGTCTAGTACCTCCTAATAAGCTATGATTCCTTTGAATATGTCATCACAGGGGGAGTCTTCATGCTCATATGTTTTCATATTGCATTGAGCTAGGTGATTTCCCACAATTTGATATGGATCATGCCTTCTGAACTCTACGTCCACCAGTTTAACATCCTCTAATTCTACAACTTCTACCTTGGAATGGCCGAAATTTAGCAATGAAAACCTTCCAACCTGTAGAGGAAAAGCTGGCCAGAATTTCTATTGAGCTGTTTTTATTTCTTTGCCGATGCCTCATGTTCTCATTTGGTAAGCCCCTTCTTTTCACACCAGTCTTTCAAGTAGAAACTTTGGGAGATCATGAGACGGAATTGAGCATCCAAAAACTCTGATATAAGATAAATTCTCTTCAATAAACCAATCTGCAATTGTTTTAATCTTTTCCATAATTTTCTTTGAAATTTGAGTAGGTGGATAACCATATAATGTTTGATGCACAGGAATCACTACATCAGGAAAAATTTCATAAAAAAAATAGTTTACCTTTTCTTCCCATAATTTAGAATGATAAAAATGGATAGGTTCTTTTCAGGTTGGGTTCCAATTCCAATTCATCAATGGAAATGGAGTTATGTAACAAATGGCATCCATGACATACACATACATATAAAAATATGCAGGTTTGCCTTTTGACTTTGTCGTTTGGTACTCAACAATTTCTTTGGTTAGGTTATATGACAGAATCTTAGCCCAATCGAAAGTGAAACCCTCAGCTACCTCATGCATGATAGATACCTATTCTACTAGGAAATGAGTAGGTCTTTTCCTTCCAAATAGTATACATAACATCATGGATATATAGACCATATATTCATTTAATGATGCGGTGGCATAAACAACATGAGAATCAACTCTAAATTTTGTTGGAATTCCCCACCATGTTTTAACTATATCTGGGTAGGTTCGGTCAAATTCTGCACATTCCTTTCGTTGAAAATCTTCTCTGAATGCAAAATTATAAATATATTTAGAAATAGGGGATATCTTGTACATAACTTGAATGTGTTCTAGCCTGAAAGAGCCAACGACGACCTTTTGATGATTTATGATGCTCCTGGTCTGCACATCGGTGTTCTCCAGAGCCCATTTTATCATGTCATCGTATGGCA
This sequence comes from Picea sitchensis, assembly GCA_010110895.2. Lineage (NCBI taxonomy): Eukaryota > Viridiplantae > Streptophyta > Pinopsida > Pinales > Pinaceae > Picea > Picea sitchensis. Next base: position 2,501 of record SNQJ01S0002099.1, on the reverse strand, counting down.
TGAGCTTTGGTCGTGTAGCTATTTTATGAAGTTTAGCCTCTGCTATATCTTTGAGTTTAGTTTTGAGCTTATCAGTCTTTTTGTCTCCATAATCATCTGGGAAATTTATGACTTCGCGCTCCAAGATTTTGAAAATATGCATCTAGGACCTAATTGAATCTACAACATGTGGTGTGGTATCAGACAGAACATCCAGTTCGGATTTGAACATTCACCGCCCTCATCACTCTTCTTCAACGTTTTCCTAGGTGCCATGATGCCTGTGATCAAAACAGAATACTTGTTACAGAGGAGAAGGCATAAGCTTTTCTTGAGTAAAACTTACTACTTTGCTGAAAGTGAGAATGAAATTTGAAATAAAAACTTTTATTGACCCTTAGTCTGCCTTAATTCGAGCATGCTTCTACGTACGATGAATTTATTTGTTTTAATGAGGAGAGTACAACTAGAGATATGTGCCTTATGCTATAAAATATTTCCATTGATCTATAATAAATATTACCAAATTTCGGTGTTTCGCGACCGAGAGTTTTGGATGTAACAACATTGAAGTATCCCAAAATGTGAAAGTGCGAAAAATCAATTTATATCATTAACGTTTTTTTGGTTAGAGGTTAAATTAAACAAGCTTAAGAACCTAATTTTTTCTAGACTTCATTCTTCGGGGTTTTTTGGGCATGATGAGTGATAATTCCGCGATTCCCAAAAATGTGACTGGTTAAAATTATATTAAGTATGTTTAATTTTTTTGTTTTTAATTAATCACAATTAAATAAGGATTTCGTGACTTTGTATATCGAGATTTTAAGCTATCGTTTGAGGGAGGATTTACGAAACGTGAAATTACGATATGTTTTAATTACTGTTAAACATTCTTAATCATTTTAATTAACTTAGTTTAATTTTTAAACTAAATTTCGCAACTTCGCATATAAGGATTTCATAATTCATTGTATGCCAAACTACTTATATCGCAAAACCCCGAAACCCGATACTTTGGAAGTTGTCTTAGTGTTTTAACTTTTTAAACAAATGACAGCTCCAATATTTAAAAATCTTTTATACCATTGGATTAATCAAAAGGCTTCATTTGACAATGGTGTCCAGTGCGTTCTTGTTCTTGTTTTTATTTAAACAAAAATGAAACTTCTTTTAGTCTAAAGTTTAGAAAAATATATATGTTTCAACATAGCCTCCATCTAGGGATCTCGTCTCCTTTCAGGACGAGAAGAACATGTAGACCGAGTGCCTTTATTGGGTAAATGGAATCATTATTGCAATTCTGTTAAACACATTATGAAAGAAAACACAAAGAAGGACTTAGGACTTCATCCATACCTCCAAAAACTTTCAAAACCTAATCATTCATCAATATTGAATTCAGGATTTAATTACTTCCTTCTCTTAAACTGATTTTAGAATTACTTGAGATAATCAAAACAACCTTAATCAATCTATCAGACTTTGTTCAATTTTATTCCCATCAAGGAAAAGTGATTTTAATGTTTTAAACAGGGAGTCTCGTGTTAACTTAGAATGTAGATTTAGCCTGAAAAAGGAAATAGTTGTCAGAGTACATTATAATACATGTATAGCAGCCTTATAGATATCATAAACATTGATTCATTGTCAGTGAGCCTCTTCAGTACCCCGGTGAATTTTTCTAATTCCCATATTGAATTTCCTTTCATCACTTCAATTAATAACTTTGCATTTAAATGTTGAGATGAGGACAATCATTTTATGAATTTCCTTTCATCATCTTTGTTTAGACTAGATGGGGGCAATCATTTTATGAATTTCCTTTCACCATCTGTCTTATATTTAATCAAACATGAAGTGAGGGAAATCAATTTGTACATAATAAAATATACCAGGGATGATATCCATTTATGTTTTAGCAATAGAGGTCTGTTAACTTACTTTGATTACTCTGAACTAATCATCTTCCGACTATCAAAACATCTTCACTTACTAGGAAGTTTTCATGGGGAATATTTATTTTTCAGGGACTTTCCTTGAGTGAATTTAATCAGTTTAATTCTGGTAAAAGGATTAAAGAAATTAGGCTTAACTCAAACATACATTGTATTTCAATTAAAGTCAGGAATATCATTAGAATTATTGCCTGTTCTCAAGTCGAAAACTTGTTCTTAAGCTTTCAGAGTCGAAGTGAAGCTCTTTTATTCTTCGAAGATTAGAAAGAAAAGTTATTTTTGTAATTAAACTTTTTTTTTATTAGGTGACAATATTAACTCAAATGAAACTTCTGAAAATTTAACTAATATATTTTTGAAAATTTTGACTTGAGTTAACAAGACGAAAGTTCATACCTTAGAAATTTTCTATATTTTTTGTTAAGCAAATTGTTAGTTTATCACCTGTTTTGAGGGAGATTCAATGCGAGTATTGATTCCTACTAGAGATTATCATCATGTTATCAACCCGTATCTTGCAATGAGATGGATCGTGAAAAATGTCAAGAATTATTTGCTGATTGG
>SNQJ01S0002098.1:264672-295821 GCA_010110895.2 Picea sitchensis | reverse complement strand
AACTTTTTCATGTTTTCCTCGTAATATTTTTTTCACTTCGAGCCATTATCATATTGGACCTTGGACCTTAACTAATTCAATGAGAAAATATTCATAGTAGAAAATGTTTCCCAAGTGACATGAAATTGGTAGTGCATACTTATTACTCTTCCATTTTTTTATCTTTTATTCTTGGAAAATGTATTATGTACTTTTTATTTTTTATTCTTGAAAAATATATAATGTATGTGAAATGTTCAATGGTGATTTTATATTTCATAAACACGGTGAATATGATATCTAAATCTATTAAAGTCAACTTTAGGAATAGTTAATTCCATCTATAAGATAAAATGACTTTTTCAAATAAACCATGTTAGGATGGAAAGTATGCAATCATGACACTTTATATACTAATAGTGTTCAAGGATAAAGTCCCTTAATTAATATCACAAATATACATGTGTATTATCACAACTTATTGATTAAACAATCTACAATTTGATGTCCTCCTTTCACCAATGTCAAGAGTTTGAACATTGAGTTCATAGATTTTTTTCTATAATAATCTTGATTGAATATAAAATTTGTAATCTTGATTGAATATAAAATTTGTTATGGATTAATTCGAGGTCCTTTAACGAATGCCAAGAGTTTGAACATTGAGTTCATAGAAAAAAAAATTATGATACTTTTGATTGAATATAAAAAAATAATTATCGATTATTCAATGCTTATATAAGTAGGAGGTGTATGAGAATGATGTTTTGAGAATTATTGTAATAGAGTGTTGTTTTGCTGAAAGTTTCCTCCTCGAAGAGGTAAGTGAACATTGTTTCCTATCAATAAAGGTGTCATTTTTAGTGTTGTGGTTCTCTACATTTTGTTGTTCCATTGTTATTTGCTGCAATATTTTTGTTTTTTGCTTATTATAATACATCTAGTACCTAACAAGTGGTATCATAGCACTTTCCTTTATGGAAACTTTGGGGTTTTTTTCCATGGTAAAGACATGTATTTTCGACATCTTTAAAGCATAAAGATATGTCATTGAGTGGGTAAAATTGCATTGGGGAAGAATACATGCAGGAAATATAGACGGTTTCATGGGGTTACCTAGAAAAAAACGGTTAACCTTGTTGGAAACCTCTATAACCCCTATTGGTACCCCTCGAATATTACTGAATCAAGCATAATCTATACAACGCCACCATTCCCATGTACCGACAGGTATATTGGGAGTCCCCTAGGTCTCCTAAAACTATCTCTAGATTAGACGATCGACCACTTGATTGCTATAGTGGGACCGAGAAAAATACCCAGGAAGATACTCTCTAGAACCTGGGTAATTGGGAAGTATGAATAAGAGTATGATCGAGCATCCTTAGTTGGTGCCCTGAGATATTGGATCGAGTACTATTGTTAGAACCCACACATATATTAGAGAGTTATAGCACAGGGAAAACCCTTCTCTATAGGAACCCTATAAACCCTAACCCGTGGGGAAGAAAATAATAGAAAAGGAACATACGAGATCTATTGTTGCACAACCTTTCCTCCTACATTTTGGCTGCGAAATTCCTATAGAATTTTTTCTGTCAACAATTTGGGTCATTTGTCACTCTAATATTCTTCAAGCTAGAGTATAACTCTATAGACGTAAATAAAAAAAAATCTATAGTGGTCCCGCTGACACCCTTATTCTAGACATATCCCATTAAGAATTATTTTTTTTGTGGACCCGACCCCCTTTCCAACACCCTTAATTTTGTCTTATATCATTGGATTCATCCCTTCACCTTGATCCGTGTGGTACCTATCACTTATTGGGATTTTTTTTGTATATCCACCCGCCCTTCCTTGCACCCTTACTTGGCACCTATCCCATTGAATCACTCTCTTTGCACTCATCATCATGGTACCATTCACCAATAATCCATTTTTTATGCAGACCCACCTGCCCCTTTCCCTCCCCAATGGTCCACACCCGCAACCAAGACTAGGATAACCGCATCACTTCATTGGACAAAATCAATGATAAAAATAGGAACGATATCTATAACCTTACTTCCAACATTTCTAGAATAAATTACCGGCTTGCGCCACTAGAATCACTTCCAACAACAGTGAACCACTTGATAGCAATGTGTCAGCAATCCCAAGAAGCAGTGAACAACATGACTACATTGTTTAAGCAAGCCCAGGATCCTCTCTCTTATGCCCCACCTTATAACCATGAAGGCAATGAATCATCCCATTCCACATCCTTTCATTCAAATAGAAAACTATTTCTCTTTGCACAACATTACTGATGAGTTTACAAATATCCATTAGTTCCTTAATGATGGAAATGGTGGCAATGGAGAAAAAACACACGCCAAGGGTATGTGGCTTGAACACAATTTGTTGCAGATATTTATGAACTCTTTGACAATGACACCCACCATTTAGGTCGTTTGACCAAGTTGAAACAATATGGCACAGTGGAAGACTTTATATTTTCCCTTGAGCACTTGGCTTTCCACATGAAGGGCATGCCAAACACTTTTTTTTGGGAATTCTTTATTAGTGGCCTAAAGGATGAAATATGTTCCCATGTCCTAATGGCTCACCCCTAGACCTCAGTGGAAGATACTAAACAAGTGAAGGAAGCACTACAAGTTGTATCCTCACAAACAAAAAAACTCTCCTTTATTCCTCTCCCTAAAACCTCAAATCCTGCCCCTCCACTCAAGATCCATAAATTGACCTGGGAAGAATGGTTAAATGCCAACTCAGGGGCCTTTGCTATAATTGTGATGAAAAATATTTTTGGGGGAAAAAGTGTAAGGAACATAGTCTTTTTATGGCCATCTCCGAGGATTTTTCTAACGAAGAGGTAGAGGTTTKCCCTGTGGCATAACTACCTGAGCCAATTGATCCTACTCCKCCCTCTGATCCCCCAGAAGTAGAACTGGTTATTTCACTGAATACCCTYATCGAATTCTCTGCTCCCCAAACCCTCAAGTTCATTGGCTACATTGAGCATCAAAAAGTGATCATCCTAATTGATAGTGGCAGCACCCATAATTTTATTCATCTCCACATTTCCCAAGAAACCAATTTCTATATCCATGTAGTCAAAAAAATTCAAATCATGATTGTCAATGTCGGTTCGATGAAATATAGGGGGTGTTGTGAAAATGTGTTCCTCCAAATTGGTCATTACAACATGAAATATCATATGTTTTCTACCGACATGGGTAGTTGTGATGCTCAGTGAAAAATAGTTACTCACTCTCATCCCCATTCTCATGGATTTTAAGGAATTAACCATGTGATTGTAATAGGAGAGACAACATTATAAGTTCCAAGGAATCACAACAAGATCCCTTGATATCATCAGTTCCCATAGAATGAAAAATATCCTCAAAAAGGTCATTCAGGAATTATTTCCCAACTCCATTCCATCTAAGAAATTGAGACACCTTATTTGCATCCTAACCTCCAATCTATACTCTCCCAACACCAAGTTGTTTTTACCACTCCACATGGAATTCCCCCTTCATGTGGTGTTCATGATCATTCCATTCCTCTAGTCCTGGGAAGTATTCCTCCCAATTTTCTCCCTTATCTTCATCCCTTTTCCTAGAAGAATTAAATTGAGAAAATTGTTCAAGAATCACTCGAAGTGGGTGTTATTAGTCCTAGTACCAGCCCCTATTATTCTCCTATGGTCATGGTACTCAAGAAAGAAGGCACTTGGCACATGTGTCATGACTTTCATTCCCTCAACAAACTCACCATCAAAGACAAATTTCCCATTCCTGTCATGGATGACTTGTTGGATGAATTGAGTGGTGCTTAGTACTTTACTAAACTTAATCTTTTTTTTGGATACCGCCAGATATGTATGAAATATGAATACATTCCAAAGACTGCATTTAGAACTCGTGAGGGTCACTATGAGTTATTGGTCATGCCCTTTGGCCTGTGTAATGCTCCCTCCACTTTCCAAAGTCTCATGAATCATGTCTTATGCCCTTTCCTCCATCATTTTTTATTAGTTTTCTTTGATTATATTATCATCTATATTAAAACTTGGCAAGCCCATCTTTCTCATGTGGATAAATTTCTCCATCTACTCTCTCATCACAAAAGTTTCCTCAAATAATCTAAATGTGCCTTTGGAGCCTTGGAAGTGGAGTACCTGGGTCATACTGTCGGAAAGAATGGAATATGGGTGGATCCTAAGAAAATTTAAGCTATGAAGGATTGGCCTCGCCTTGAAACTCTTAATATCTTGTGTATTTTTCTGGGTTTAACAGGCTATTATCAAAAGTTTGTTCAGAATTATGGAAAAAGTGCAGCACCTCTCACTACGCTGTTTAAAAAGAATTCTTTCACTTAGACTCTAGCAGCTGATCAATCCTTCCACACCTTGAAAGGCTATGTGCACAACTCTTGTCTTCTCACTTCCCAACTTCACTGAGACTTTTTTCCCAGAATGTGATGCTTTAGGGAAAGGAACTGGGGAAATCCTCATGCTAGATGGCAAGCCTTTGGCTTTCACTAGAAAAAATATTTCAGAGAGACATTTCAACCAATCAATATATGAAAAGGAAATGTTGTCTATTTTGCATGTTGTGGATCTCTGGCATCCTTATCTATTGGGGCAATGATTCCAAATTAAGAAATATCATCAGAGTCTCAAGTATTTTCTGGAACAAAAAATTTCATCCCTGGAGCAACAAAAATGGGTGACCAAGTTATTTGGATATGATTATGAGATCATTTACAAGAAGGGAAAATAAAATGTGGTTGTTTATGCTCTTTCCAAGAAGTATGAAGAACAAGGGTCCCTCTTTTATCTCTCCTTCATTGTACTAGATTGGCTCTAAGTTGTTTGCCAATAATAGCTGCAAGACCCCAAAATTTCTCACCTAATCCGACAATTGCAACACCATTCTCAAGATTCTCTAGGGTACTCTTGGAAAAATGAAGAGCTTCGCTACAAAGGTCATTTATATTTAAGAAAATATTCACAACTTAAATCCATGGTTCTTTTTGAGCTTCATGCTTCACCCACAACTAGGAATTCATGGTTTACCAAAACCTATGAATGGGTCAAACGTTCTTTTTTCTGTGATGGTATGAAATAAGAAATTCCCACATTTGTGGTTGAATGTGATACTTGACAACACAATAAGGGAGAAATAGTCAAATCCCCAGGCACACTCCAACTGCTTCTGATTCTCCCTGCTATTTGGAGGGATATTTATATGGATTTCATTGTAGAGTTACCTAAATTGGGAAATCAGTTAGTCATGATGGTGGTAGTAGATCATCTTTCCAAATATGCTAACGTTTGTGCTCTTTAACACCTGTTCACCACATCCACAGTGGATCATTTTTTTATGTATAATATATTCAAACTTCATGGCATGCCTCATTCTATTGTCTCTGATCAAGATCCAACTTTCACCAACAAATTTTGGAAAGAATTGTTTAGGTTCTAGGGAACCTGATTGCATCTCAGCACAACCTATCATCCCTAGACTTATGGCCAAACGAAAGTTGTCATCAAGTGTTTGGAAACATATTTGTGGTGCTTTTCATCTGATCGAAATATCAATTGGATCAGTGGTTACCCCTAGTTGAATGGTGGTACAACACATCTTACCATACTTCCACTCACATGACTCTTTTTGAAGAAATCTATGACAAAAATCCATCATTTGTTGTCTCATACATTCCAGGCATCTCAAAGTTTCAGGAGGTTGAAAACAATCTTACAATCCGAGAGGTCATTCTTCATACCCTCAAAGAAAACATTTCCATGGCTCAAAATCGCATGAAGCAACAAGAAAATTAGGGTCGTCCCAAACATTAATTTGTTGAAGGGGACTAGGTTTTTCTTCATCTACAACATTATAAGAAGACTTCACTCAAAGATTGATCCGGATTTATGAGAAGAATGAAATGAAACCACGGATTTATAATATTAACATAGAGACATAGTGAACAATAATATAGATACAATAAAACTTGATTTCTATTAAATAATAAATATGTTGAAAATCGTAAAATGTAGACAGAAAACAAGCTTGCTAGAATGGTGGCAACTTATATTTGAGAAGAGATGGGATGCGTACGCTCATTTGCAAGAAGATGAGTACAATGATTCTTTGAAGGAATTTTTACAATAAAAATGAATGCCAAAATCCTAGACATCCAAAAACCTAACCCTAGGAGATGAAGTGCCAAAATTCATGTGGGCCCCGTTGGAGTAAGTTAGTACAACAACTTATCTGGGTCGTAACTTTTGCGTACAATCTATGTTTAGGGCACATGATAGCTCATTGGAAAGGTATTTATGAGGATATTAATTTAGGGGGATAAATGAGAGCCTTATATTATCATTAGGGTTCCTAATCGTGAAAAAAACGTCGTTTGGGCCCTCAAAATGGCCTCGAAAGTTCAAGAATCGAAAAACTTCTAAAAATAGTAAGTTGCCAAAAAATTGTTTTGAGAAAATAGGAAAATATGGGTGACCAATGAGATCCTCCTAGATAAATCCTCCACCCTTATGAAGCAATGGTCTCAATTGCATTGAGTGCCCCCATCAGATGAGGAATTTTCTACTGAATTTTGCTCTGAGTGAGCCAGTTGCCTTGGTGCAAGAGTTTCCCTACTTTAACAACCCGATAAAGCTGGATCCTCTGCTGGCAAGATCCCTTGACCTATGTATCCATGATATGATCAATGGATGCATGTTCCATGTAGTCAGGGTTGAGATATTTTGGTGTCAATTATTCTTCTATCTATGAGGTGTCCAATAATGGTGGAAAATAAGGTCGAAGGACGTCCACATTGAACATTGGGTGAAAGCCAAGGAAGGTGGGAAGGTTGAGCTCAAAATCATTGTTACCCACAACTTTGGTGATGGTTTAGGTTCCATAATGAAGTGGACGAAGATTTTGATGAGGACATGTAAGGAATTATTTCTGCAAGTGAAGCCAAACTTTGTCTCCCACCTAAAACTAGTGTGGCACCCAGTGTTGACCATGGCATTTCTTGTACTTGGCATTGGACTTATGTAAAATATCCTAAACCTGTTGGTGGATGTGTTGGATCCTCTTATTGAACCAATTGTCTCTTTCATATCCAGTTGGAGCATGCAACAAGTCTTCTTGGGTGGCCACAAAACATCCATGGGACCCAATGGTTGAAATCCCAATCGCACCTGAAAGGGGCTATGGTCAATTGAGCTATGTATTTCTCTATTGTAGTTGTGTTGAACATAGGGAAGACTCTCATCCCAAGTGCGGGGGTTCTTGGAATTTTTCATGCGTAGGATGTGCATGATCACCTGGTTGACGACCTTGGTTTTCCCATCCGTCTGGGGGTGGAAGGTAGTGGACTTGGTGAGATTGGTGTCCAGAAGTGACCAGAGAATCGACTAGAATGTGTCGAGGAACCGAATCTCTCGATATGAGATAATGGTTTGTGGGATCCCAAAGTGTACCCACAATTTTTCAAAGGATAAATTGGTAGTGGCCTCCGCTGTGATGCTCTTCTTGCAAGAGGCCAGAATCGTCATCTTGGAAAAGCGATCAACAACCACAAAAACACAATCATTTCCCCGCTTGGTGGATGGAAGGCACAACATGTAGTCCATTGAGATGGATTCCCAGGGCCTGTCAGGAGTAAGAAGAGGAGTGTACATGACTTTTTTCTTAGTTTTCAGTTTGGAAATAGCGTAGCCAGTGCAGGAATGTATAAACTTGTTGACATCATGTCAAAGTTTAAACCAATAGAAATGTTGTTGCAACACTGCCACTGTCTTTTCCACGCCAAAGTGTCTTGCCACCTGACTGTAGTGGGATTCCCAAATCAACTTCATTTACTCAATTGATGGAACACAGTGATGGCCCATATGGCACAACAACACATCCTAAAGATGGAAATTAGTGACAATTGTGTTTACACCCAACATCTGTTAGTTGTTGGAAAAGTCAAGATTTGTCTCATAGAGGTGGGCCCATCTGGAGTTCTCATGGCCGAAAGAATGGAGCACTATGGTGAGTGTCACGACTGGAGGTCGACTGAGGAAATTAACAAATCGGTTGGTACTTCATGTTTTATACTTGATGTTGAGATGGAACTGCTGCAAATATGTGGACCACTTCTTATGGTGGTCATTATGAAATTTTCCTTGTGTCTGCATGAACCATAGTGGCTTATGATCAGTGTGGATGATTGTATCCTTCCCGAGAATGTAATTCCTCCTCTGGCAACAGGCTTTCACAATGGAGTATATTTTTTTGTTGTAAGTAGGATACTTACGGACAACATTTGATAGTGTCTCACTATGATAGGCCATGGGGTGGTCATGCTAAGTGATGGTTGTGCCCACAACATAATTTGAAGCATCTGTCTCGATCTCAAAGGGTTGTTGCAGGTCATGTAATGAAATCACTGGGGCGGAGGAAAAGTGTTTCTTTAGATCATCAAACTCTTTCTTATGGGACAATCCCCACACAATATTTTCCTTACCACCACCCCTAGTTATTTGGTTGAGGGCCCATGCAATATGGGAGGATCCCAACACGAACCTACTATAGAAATTATCAAGGCCTGAGAAGCTCTGAAGCTCAGTGAGTGTGAATGGGGCTGGTCAGTCATGGATGACTTGGCTATTGGTTGGATCAACATGCACACCATGTGCATCAACAATTTAGCCTAGGTATTGAACCATTTCCATGCCGAAGGAGCATTTTTCCAAGTTGGCATATAGCTTGTTCTATCGCAGAGTGTGAAGAACCTACTGAATATGCTACAAGTGTTATGCCCAAGTCTTGTTGTAGACGAGGATGTCATCCACATACACCATCACAAAATAATTAGTGAAAGGTCGCAAGATATCATCCATAATCCTCATGAAATTTGTTGGGGCATTTGTCAAACCAAAGGGCATGACCAACCATACAAAAAGACCTTCTTTTGACTTGAAGGCAATTTTCCATATCTGTCTATTTTATTGGGACCTGATGGTAGCCAGACTTCATATCAATCTTACTGAAGTATTTGGCCCCCTTGAGTTGATCAAGGAGATTGTCAATTCGGGGAATCGGGTACCAATTCCTGATTGTGATTTTATTTAGGGCCTAGTAATCAATGCAGAGTCGCCAAGTCTCATCTTTCTTCTGCACCAACACGATTGGACCTCCAAAAGGTGATGAGATAGGTCAAATTTTCCCCTTGTGGAGAAGTTCTTGGATCTAATGCTTAATTTCCTAATTTTCTAGCAGAGAGTGGCCATAGACTAGCCCATTGGGTAGTGGTGCGTCGGGGGTCAGATCGATGGGATGCTTGACTTGATAGTGCAGAGGTACCCCAACAGGTGATGAGAATATATCTTTGTATTCTTCCACAACCTTATCCACTTGCTTCTATTGCGTAGAGAGGTCGGTCATGGATGCCATGGATGTGGCTGCAACCTTTCACTCACTTTGAGAGAGAATCACGAAGAAGAGAAAAATCCCATTCTGAGAAATTATCTTCCTACATTGCTTGGTAGAGATCAAGGAAATAACACTAGGTGGGACTACCTCAGGAATCCTCTACAATTTCTTGTTCAAAGTAATAATAACACTGAGAGGCCTAGAATCATATACAACATGACGTTTCCATAAATAAAGTTGTCCCAAAAAAACATCACAAACTTCAAAGCGAGAAACATCACACAATACATCATATTTGAATGGTTTGTTGTCGTACAACATGAGACACAGTTAGCTAACATGAATATCGCTTCCTTGACGAAGGCACTAGATGGTGTAGGGATGCGAGTGTGTAGTTGTCGGAAGGTCTAGCCACTTAACGACCTCTTCTGATATGAGATTCTTCTGGCTACCACTATCAACGATGAAGTGCAGTGGAGTGCATTTTACCCACATCTATGAATGAAAGAGGCACTCGCCTTCCTCTATCTCGTCAGGTTAACCGGGATGGATCTTGTTGGTAGTAATGGTGGTGTTGGGTTGTGATTCAATGATCTATCTCCCCTTTTATAGTTCTGACTCATATTTGGAACACACATATAATTTCGAGGCTTTTCCTTAGCCATCAATGAATTCTTTGAGCAACAATCAGTAGTGTTATGCCAGGGGCTCTTATGGAAGTCACTCCACTTCTCGGTATCTTTGTTCATCTTCCTGTTGTCCTTCTTTTCTTGGATATTGGACTGGATGTCTTGAGGTTTCCCATCTTTTCTTCTATGAGTTGGGGTTTCCCTTTTTTTTCTTCTGTTGTGAGCGGTTCCTGGACCCAAACTGCTGCGTCTTTTGTTTCATCTTCTACTCGATTTTGAAAGCATATTGATAGGTTGCACCCAAGGATGAGATGTCTAAAAATTCCATTTTTTTTCTTCTGGATGTATATATGTAGACTGCCATGGTATCTGAGCATTAGATGTCGCTCAGAATATTTGATACCCAACTTGGTGCACAAGGTATAGAAGACATTAGTGAACTCTAGCACTGTTTGTTCTCTTTCCTGCTCCACTGTGGTCCATCTTGTCTACAAGTCATCATAACTTCCAACAGGGTAGTATTGTTCCTTAATAGAATCCCTGAAGGAACCCAAAGTGGGTGCAACTGCAAATAATGTGGATCCCTCTATTTCCTTTTTCTCATAGAAAATCTCCCACCAATCTTTGACATGGGGGGCATCCTTGAGGAGCGCAAATGTAATATTTTATCTATTGAAAAATTTGTGGACAAAAACATACCATTCTAGAAGGTTTAACCAGTTATCTATGACATCCACATATGTTTTACCTTAAATTGATTTGTACCTTGAAGAAGGCAGTTCCTCTTCTTGAGGTGAATGTGTCACTTGTCGACAGTCGTCGAAGGATTTGTGCAAAGCTTTCAATCATCTTGTTCCTCTATCACTCAAGGGCTTCCTTGAGAAACATTTTGAAAGGATCCCATGTCCTGTGGTCTTTCTTTTCGCCTAACATGGATGGTTTCTTGGGAGTGTGAGAGAATTTTTCCTCAAGAGAAAAAATCTCAAGACCCAACTTTCTATACCTTGACTGCGTCGAGGACATGCATTAAAAAAAATGACAAGGAGCAGACCGCTCTGATACCACTAATATGGATTTATGAGTGGAACGAAATGAAACCACATATTTATAATATTAACATAGAGACACGGTGAACAATAACAGATATATAGTAAAACTTGACTTCTATTAAATAAGAAATACGCTGAAAATTGTAAAATGCAGACTGAAAACAAGCTTGTTAGAATGGTGGCAACTTATCTCTAAGAAGAGATGTGACGACTACGCTCATTTGCAAGAACATGAGTACAATGAGGCTTTGAAGGAATTTTTACAATAAATATGAATGCCAAAACCTTGGATGTCCAAAAGCCTCACCCTAGGAGATGAAGCGCCAAAAGTCATGTGGGCCCCGTTGGGGTAAGTTAGTACATCAACTTCCCAGGGTTGTAACTTTTGCATATGATCTCCATTTTGGGCGCACGATAGCTCATTGGAAAGTTATTGACAAGGAGCTTCATTTAGGGGGCTCAATCAAATCCTTTGGCTATGATTTATGTGTATGATCACGAAAAATCATCGTTCGGACCCTCAAAATGGCCCCGGAAGTTCAGGAACCAAAAAACTGCTAAAAATAATAATTTTCCAAAAATATGTTTTGAGCCAACTGAAAAAGGTCAATGGCCACCGATATCGTCCTAGATCAAAGATGAACACTTTTAGAATCTTTCTCCCAAATTTTATGGTCCTTATACCATTCTCTTGAGCGAGTGGGTCTCGTGGGCTACTAGTTAACTCTTCCTAGTCATTCTAAGCTACATCTTGTTTTTCAAGTATCATGCTTAAATAAAGTGATTGGAAATAAGTTCCACACTCAACCCAATCTCCCTGAGTTGGATGAAGAAGGTTCCATTTGGTTGCAACCACAAGCAGTCTTAGACCAATGCAAATGTCGTCTTCGTCAGCACACCATCAAGGAAGTGTTAGTTTAGTGGAAAGATACAACTCTAGAAGATGCCACCTGGGATTCGACCACCATTCTACAATAATTTCCTCATCTCAAGCCTTGACGACAAGGTTGTTATTCAAAGGGGAGAGCATGTTCTCCCTAACCCCTCACTTAGGTAGAATAATATATTTTCTATGTAATAAAGGTCAACATTAGTTAATAAGGCCTATTTAATAATGTGAACCATTCTAATGTAAGAAGATTTAATAGAAGCGTCCACTTCTAGAAAGATCTTCCTCTTGAATGTTCTTTAGAAGATAGAATTAGTATAAATAAGAGTAGGATGTATGAGAAATCTTTGTCTTGAGAATTATTGTAATAGATTGTTTCTCTGCTAGAGGTTTCCCCCTCGAAGATGCAAGTGAAGATTGCTTCCTAATAATAAAGGTATCATTTTTTGTGTTGTGGTTCTCTACATTTTTTTGTTCCATTGGTATTTGCTGCAATATTTATTTTTTCTGCTTATTATAATACATATCGTACCTAACACCCATTTTCTTATCTCCGTAGATTTTAACTTGCATTACCCAAGTATACAAAGAATGGTTGCATTTTATATATCAAAGATAAATTATGCTTTTTTGAAGCAATAAGTGTGGGGATAACAATATCTACAAGCACATGTTTCACATTAGGGTGAGGGCTTCAGACAATGTATTATAAGAAACATTTAGGAGGGTAAATTGATTCTATCTCATGATGAGATTAGGGTCATCAACATTAAGATCAAACTTAATAAAATCCTTTCTTAATTGAAGTTCCCAATGATTAATTTTTTATAGCCTCCTCTATACAATTGAAGTAGATTCAACCCAACAAACTACCAATCATAATATTATTGGATTATAATTTATTGGATGTCAACAAGTTCATATCACAATAGACAAAATCAACTCAATCATTCTCTAAGAGTCTTGAAAGTACAAGTGTTGTCTACCTAGGGATAATGCATATTTATCAAAAGTAGATTTAATCTATTACTAAAAATCAGTATTGGAGCATACACAATCAACTTCTCCAAAAGCGCATCTTATGGGTGGATGTTCTCCATATTCCAGGTCGAGCCTCGAAATAAATTATAATCTTCAAAATCTAAATTAGTCATTCCGTGATCATCGGCAAGAATGGGTCCAATAGTAATGGATGTGTCCTATGATGTTCCTTGTTAGTTGAAATATAATATATAGAGAAACATAGAATGAAAATAGCTACATAAAGTAAATAAATAGAACTATAATTGGAAAATAGCAATAGTAATCAAACCTTTATTGATATTTAGAATTGGATGCAATGTTCACTTGCCTCTTCAAGGGGGAAACCTCCAACATGAGCATAGATACAACCAAAGTAATATTCACTTGAGAACTGATTACATAGATCCTACCATGTATAGTTTCTAATTGACCAAAACACAAACCATGTAGTGGATTTCAATTAATGAGGCCTCAACAACTAAGTAGTGGACCTTCTTTAATGAGGCCACTCACAGTTATTGATTCCACACTCTACTACCTTGTGGGGCCATATTTTAATAAATATGGTCCTCAATACATTCAGTAACAATTACCTATTCCACTAACTAAGAGAGTTAGGGTGGAACCTTAACATGCCCTCCCGTTACAAAGCAACATTGTCCTCAAAGCTATAGATGAGAAAATTCATGGAGAATCTTTGTTGGTTATAATGTATCATCTTTAATATATGTATTCTTCCCTCAGATTGAAACTTTCTAGATAATGTATCAATGAAGATAATGCTCATGACATTTATCCAAAATAGCCCTAAGATGCAACCAAATTGAACCCTCCTTATAACTTTCTAGCAAGTTCAATTTATAATACATGATCCATAACCTTTAGGAAATGACTTATGATGACTCATATCCTTTAGTAAAATCTACTTTTATAAGGTTGGTTATGAATGAACACCAAATGTCATTCTTCAAAATGGTGTTTAGAGTGATGTTGATAGACATATTGCTTCATGCCATTTTGAACCAACACTAAATTATCTTTTAGAATAGGAATAATTCACAAAATTTTAATATTAAATTTATTAAATTTAATAACATATTGTTTATTTTTTAATGGAAAAATATTATATCATTATAATTTAATATATATATATATATATATATATATATATATATATTTCACAACACTTTTACGAGATAATCTTTAAAAGTAATCAATTAATACATTAACCTTTTAGTAAAGAATTAACTATTCACACCTTTGTCAAAGATAATGTCTAGCATGACATGGTAGATAATACGGGGTGTAATGAAGTTGAGAGTGAACAATACAGGTTGGAGGTGATAGTAAAGAATCAAATCTTTATAGCTTTTTTTTAAGAATAATATCTAAATAACAGAGTAAAAAACGGTCAAAGTTACGAAAGATCTAATAAAAATATGAAAAATCAATAAATAATTTTTTAATACTTAAAATATTTTTTATTTAACAAAAAATATAAAATATTATTCACGGAAAGACCGAAAGTACGTCGTGAGGAGATCCATGAGAATAATATGGTAGGCTATTGGATAAGCCTTCGAATATAAGGGCACGCTGAGCGAGGTGGTGACGTTGCTTGTGAGATTCAATCAACATGTGCTTTTACCATCTTGCCTTCTTTGTCTTTGCGCCTCACCTAGGTTATCCCTTTCAGGAAGGGATTAACTTTAATATTCTTATTGATGTTGAAAATATTTTAATAAAAATGAAATTTTAAATATAAAATAAAAAAGTTTTATTATCCGTTTACTCATAGTACGATATGTTTTTTCTTGAAATTAATTCATAAATAAAAAAGAAATATATGTTTTTAACCATTGACATGGCATTGAAAAGTTAATTAATTAATTATATAATAATATTTTTTAATTCATCAAATATAAATGTATGTTTTTAACCATTGTGTTGACATGGTATTCAAAATTTAATTGTTAGTTACCTGGTATTGAAAATTTAATTGTTAGTTAATTATGTAGTAATTTGTTTTAATTCATCAAATATAAATGTATGTTTTTAACCATTGTAAATTTAAATGTTTTTAACCATTGTGTTGACATGGCATTGAAATTTAATTATTAATTAATTATGTAGTAATTTTTTTTAATTCATCACATATATGTTTTTAATCATTGTGTTGACATGGCATTGAAAATTTAATTAGTTAATTATGTAATATTTTTTTTAATTCATCAAATAAATTATAGTTTTATTATGATCAACTTTTAATAAGTTTTGAACAACTTAAACATTTTCAATTAATAAAAAATCTAATGTTCTTTTATTTTATTAAATTTTAACAAATTTAATCATTGTGTTGACATGGCATTGAAAATTTAATTAGTTAATTATGTAATATTTTTTTTAATTCATCAAATAAATTAGAGTTCTATTATAATCAACTTTTAATAAGTTTTGAACAACTTAAACATTTTCAATTAATAAAAAATCTAATGTTCTTTTATTTTATTAAATTTTAACAAATTAAATGTAATTTAAGATATTATTAAATAATGTCTTTCAAGTAATATAATAAGAATGAGATACATTTTCATCATTGCATTAATTAGTTAACAATTGCCCTAATAGGTACAAAGACATGCCAATAAAAAATAAAATGTCAAGCATCATAGCAACATCAAATGAATTTTATGTTTAGAAGATAATATTTCATATTAAATAAGAGACGATGAATGTCATTTTAACAAATTAAATGTAATTTAAGATATTATTAAATAATGTCTTTCAAGTAATATGATAAGAATGAGATACCTTTTCATCATTGCATTAATTAGTTAGCAATTTCCCTAATAGGTAGCAATTGCCCTAATAGGTACAAAGACATGCCAATAGAAAATAAAATGTCAAGCATCATAGCAACATCAAATGAATTTTATGTTTAGAAGATGATATTTCACATTAAATAAGAGATAGAAATCTATACAAAATGAGATGTAAACAAGGCACATTATATAATTTGTGTTTTTCATAAGAGAGAATTTACAACAACAATTATATGGATTGAAAAATATTTGTCTCTTGTTATCCTAGTTTAACATATATGTTGTCTAAGTTTGACGATTAATGTATCCAAATTATATGGTGCTGCCTATGTGCACCCTTGTTATAAGGGGATTGGCATGTAATTTGGATTGACAACATCTCATGGTAGACCTTTGTATTTGACAAAGTGAACAACAACAAATCATGGCAATTTTAGGGTTTTAGAATGGGGTTTATAGAAAATGGTAATAACTTTCTTGAGTTTTATGTTCACCAAGATTTCTATAACACATAGGTTGTTTGTTGATATCTCATGTACCATAATATTTGATATTAGTAGAGCATATTTGTAGTTCAAAAGAACTTACTTCCTTTACCATTGCTTTCCACCTTTCTCCTACTTACTTGGATAACTTAATTGCACCAAATTGATGCATCATTTGTGTTGGCACACTTACTTATACTGAGAGTAGGGGTGAATCAATATAGGACTGTTTTTAATTTCTTATACAACCATACAATCCACAATAAAAATATATTTGATGTGGAAACCCAAATGGGAAAAAAACATTAAACTTGTCTTTATAATATCTTGTAGGAACCAACCTATTGTTACAACATTTGCAGACACCAACCTACAGGAGACACCAATCTCCTCAGTTGAGCACCAACTCAGCGATGCCTATAGACACCAACCTACAACTGCAATATTTGGAGGCACCAACCTACAAGAGACACCAATCCCCTTAGTTGAGCACCAACTTAACAAGATGTAGGCACCAACCTACTCAAGACACCAATCTCCTCAAACTATCAACAATATCAAATCATCTCTTTCCTTCAAACCTTCACTTGCACAAATCTGTTTCTATGACTTTGTTGTCATGACATTCTCCACTAATTCACAATCTGCATGACTTCATATGTTCCTTAGACCTTGCAACTCCCATCCACCCTTGAGCAGTTACAATCTTATTTCTTTCATTTTCCGTGACATGGAATCCTTTGAGCATCAACTCTCTTACTCTCACATATACTCTCACTCACACTTGGTTCTGCAATCTTAGAACACAC
This sequence comes from Picea sitchensis, assembly GCA_010110895.2. Classification (NCBI taxonomy): domain Eukaryota; kingdom Viridiplantae; phylum Streptophyta; class Pinopsida; order Pinales; family Pinaceae; genus Picea; species Picea sitchensis. The sequence continues at coordinate 278,690 of SNQJ01S0002098.1, read as the reverse complement.
ACCCCACTCAAAGGATTTCAGGAAGCGTTGTTTATAGATACCATATACTTAGGTATTTTTCCAGATACCAGAAGGCATCGTCCTCATGCGGTCGACTTCCTTGATTATTCCTTAAAATCGGGCTACGAAGACCATTGAAACTCATTCCAAATTCCTATAATTTCTCACACTACCGCATGCAATCCAATATGATCATTGATAAATCTCAACTCTCGATCCATTCTATGACCAAAAACACACACAACAAAAAACTCATCTCTTAGCAACCATCCGATTTGGACTTTTATTGGATCACGACTGTTGATGTAGTTCCTCAGAGGTTGGGACTACCAAGCCTCCCAGGTCACTCATCTTCTGAGCCTTTAACTTTTCCCTCACAAACAATTTTCTTTGATATGGTATGCCACCTAGAGATCGTCCCACCGAGATAATTGTCCTACCGGGACATCGAGGTATCGAACCATTGCGCCCCTCGAGACTTCAACAATGCAATGCTTCTCCAATATTTTGATATTCGATCTACTAGTATGCTTACATGGAAGATGACATCATCTCCACATGGACTGCTTCCACCTATACTGGATGGCATGGTCATGATGTCATCACTTCCTCTGGTTCATGTTTGTACATCATGCTGACTCAACACTAGTACATGACTTAACACGTGGCATGATCCTAGATATTTGCATGGCTCTGTCATGGTGCTGATGTGGCATCACCACCAGGTGATCGACCCATCGACCCATCGAGCCTTCAACACTGTATTTCTCCTTAAACTTTCGAGTATCTGATATGGAACCTTGCTTCACAGAACCGCATCATCGGGTAATCGGCCCACCAGGACATCAACCCCCCTGATTATTTTCATATAGAGTAATTCCATTCGGTCTCAAGAATTCCCCAACAGTCTTCTCCAGGATAATGGTCAAGGAATTCCAAGAATACATTTACAAAACAATGGATGTGTACTTTGATGATTGGACTATCTACATCCTACTCAAATACCACATCCAATGGTTAAGAATGATGTTGGAGAGATGCAGAAAAATTCACTTGTCCTTCAACATAAAAAAATGCATCTTTTCCACACGTATAGATATTTTGTTGGGACAAATCATATGCAAATATGGAATCAAAGTCGACATGGCCAAGATCAAAGTTATTCTCGACTTGAAACCACCAATTAATCAGAAACAAATCAGAATCTTCCTAGGGCATGTCAAATATTATAGAAGGTTCATTTGACACTACTCTAACATCACTTTTCCAATTGACAAGCTATTAAAGAAAGAAGTTGAGTTTCATTGGAGCCAAGAATGTGATAAATCTTTTGAGTTATTGAAAATAAAATTGGTGGAAGCACCCATACTAAGATTCCCAGAGTGTTTAAGGAAGTTCCATGTCCATGTGGATGCATCTAACATTGTTATCGGCTCAGTATTATCCTGGCCATATGATGACATGGTTGACCACCAAAATGCATTTTCTAGTCAAAAATTAAATAAAGAAGAAATAAACTACTCGACAATGGAGCATGAAGCTCTAGCAATGTTTTTTTCCCTTCAAAAATTTTGACACTACTTACTAGAAAATCCATTTATATTTTTCACGGACCATCGAGCATTGAAATATTTAGTCAATAAACTGGTCCATCAAGGGAAAATATGTCATTGGCTACTACTATTTCAGGAGTTCGACTTCGAAGTAGCAGTCCGAACAGGAAAGAAGAATGTTGGCCCAGATCATCTATCCTGACTTGTGACAAGAGAAGATCCGAGTGGGATATATGATGACTTACTAGATGCAAATTTATTTACAGTTGAAGTAGCTCCCAAAGAACTAGAAGAAATTGCAAACTTTTTAGAAGAAGGAAAGGCACCTAAAGATCTCCCAGCCAACAAAAGAAATATTCTAGCAATGAAAGATGCACCATTCACTCTCATGAATGTATATCTTTACAATCTAGGCATTGATATTATTGTGCGAAGATGAGCATTAGAGCATGAACGTAAGGAAATAATTAATGAAGCACATGCAAGCCCAATGGGAGGTCACTTCCAAGTCGACACAACAACCAAACAAAATCCTCCAAGCCAGTCTATGGTGGTTGACTTTACATAAAGACTGTCGAGGATAGATACATAAACGTGATAAGTGTCAGAGGATAGGTTAACCATTATGGAAAAATGAAATTCCTTTACATTCGGTAAAACCCTATTTACCGTTTGAAATTTGGACTATTGATTTCATCAGTCCATTCCTAAAGTGAGAGAAAAAAAATCTATTGAAAAATACATCATTACCACAATTGATTATTTAACCAAATGGGTAGAGGAAGAACCAGTCGAAAATTGTACAAAGGAAACAACCGCAAAATTCATCTATGAAAACATGGTAACTAGATTCGATTGTCCGTTGAAATTAATTAATGATCAAGGAACTCAGTTTATCAACAATACAATTGAAGTATTACTCAAAAAGTTCATTATTGACCAAAACACGATGACTTCTTATCATCCACAAGCCAACGGAGTTGTCGAGTCATTCAACAAATGATTACATAAGGTCTTAACAAAAATATGTGGACTTGACATAGATGATTGGGATGATAAGGATCCAACAATAATGTAGGCCTATAGAACAATGTATAAAATATTGTCTGGTCAGATGCCATTTAAGTTAGCGTAACAACCCTAGTTAAATAGTTGCATAAGGTTTATCAAGTATAGTTAATTAAATAATCAACTGTCCTAGTGTGTATTAGTTAAATAATGATTATTTGTTAATAATATTAATTAATTAATTATTAATTGTTTAATATATGTTGATTAATTAATTAATTGATTAATTAACACATTTAAGGTTTGGGTAAAGAATTAAAGGCTTAATAATTTTAATTTATTTATTAGAAAACTTTTTTTTTTTTTTGTAAGTTAGAAGTATTATATATAAAAGGCCTTCCAAGACCAAAAACAAGGTACAAAATACAGAGAGTAGTCATACTGTAGTTACTGGACTGCCCCATCAGAGGGGAAACCAGTCCAACCAGCAGAGGAGTCAAGCATAGGTAGTGTAATAGTCCAAGGAAACAGTTTCAAATTGACTGGAAAACAACTAAAAAGAAGAGAAACTATTGAAACTTGAAGTGCCCCTATGGCCTTAGACATTTGGCAAATAACCTGGCCAGGTGGCATGGACGGCCTCGGACCAAGGTTCCTCCTCGATGTATGTCACTTGATTTTCCCACTACATTCCAGCTTCCACGCTTCTCTCGTCTCTGTCGGCATCTCGCGAGGTATCCTGCAGTGCACGTCGTGTTATGTCCACCTCCACGACCATGTCCTCTTGCTTGGCTTGCTCCATCCCATTCCTTGCGGATCGCTGCGTTTGGGCGTTTCCTTCACTGGTTGCTACACAGAGTTCCTCTGCTGAAGCCGCACCTGCCGGGTCCGAGGGGAAAACCTCTTGAAGGGAGGAAAGGAGTTGAAGAAGCACCGTGACTTTTCCATCTGTGGATTGCAGGTGGAATTGAAGGTCCTCCACCCCCTGACGGAGTTCGAAGACCAAACCAAAGAGAATAGAGAGGCTTTCTCTCAGCTGTGTGTCGAAGAAAGAGTCAGAGGATTGGTTCTCGGTGTTCTGAGGCTTGCAATGAGGAGGTGGCTCTCCCACGGTCTTCCTTGAGGAATCAAGAACTGGTGCAAGGGGAGGCTCGACCGTTGGGGGGACAAGAAGGTGTCGCGAAGAGGGACACGGCAGCCTGGAAACGATAGCTAAGCAGTCAAACTGCGAGACAGGTGGAGCGGGGGAGGCATGAAGAATTGGCTCAGGCTGGAGGGATGGGGAGGAGCAAGTGGAAGGTGAATTAGGGGGCGAGACAGAAGGCCGACGAGGTTTCCATGGAGAGCCTCTTCGCGGCTTCCCCCTTGGGTGTGGCATGAAGTTCGTCGCATGACAGCCAAAGGAAACCAGGTGCAACAGGCAGAGGTAGAGTGCCTGGAGTCGAACAGGGGCTACAAATGTCATGAAGGTTCAGGTTAAATCAGGCCATGGCAACAGAGGGGGGAGCCAGTCAGATCGTGAGCGGATACGGGAGGCAGACACAAGCAACCAGGCCATGAAATGAATCATGAAAGGAGAGGGAAGATGCATAATTAGCCGTTGCATCGTCGTAATGGAGATTTAATGTAGGATCGAGGTGGTGGGCGATGGCACGAGCTCATCACATGGCTCCGTGCCTCGTTGGCCGATCCGTTCCTCCTCCTCGCGCCAGGTGTTCCGCACTAGCACCCCATCCAGGGGTGTGTCCACTGCTCTAGCTTTGCGGATACATTGCTAGAGAATAGGGTGATCATGTTCCAGGGCCGTGTTGCAGAGGAATTCTGGTCCACTTTAGTTGGTCCCCATATTAGCTAGTTCATCCGCAACTTGATTCGCTTTCCTCCTGATATGAGCAGGTATGACAGCCTGATTTGGTTGCAATAAGTCTGTGATAATCTATAGCCCATGTGAGAGTCTCCAACTAGGCGACAGTCTGTCCGGGTTCGCTCCATTTAAAATTCTGCGGAGCAGATTGATGATGATTTGAGAGTCCCCCTCGACTATTAGCTTGGTGAAATTGTTTTGAATGGATAATTGCAATCCTTTGATGAGTCCCCAAAGTTCCGCTGCATTGTTCGTGGAGTGACCAAGGGATCCTGCGCTTATGAGAATGATGTGCCCATGATGGTTGAGGAAGACTACTCCATAGCCCATTGTGCCTGGATTGCCTTTAGAAGCTCTATAAAAATTGAACTTGATGAAATCGACTGGGGGGGAGACCAAAAGGAGGGGATGCTGAGAGGGGGGGAAAGAGAAGAGGGGGGAGGAGTGTGCAGAGAAGGAAGAGGAGTCCAATTCTGAAGGATTGGGAGTTCAAAGGGAATGTTGATCAAGTCTTCGTCGATCCACGACTGAAGGTTGAGAGTTTCCATGATGTTGCAGCGGCATTAATTCCAGCAGTGTTGCCACGGGAGGGAGACATTTCTGAAAATCCTTCTATTCCTTTCTTTCCAAGTTTGCCAAAGGATGAAGCCTGGAAGTAATTTCCAAACACGATTGAGGAGGGGAGAATGGAAAACCTGGTCCCTCTAGTCTGTAATGGTTTCAATGATACTATCTCTATGGCAATCTGAGGTGCACATGATAAGCACCACTTGATCCCAAATTTGAGCAGTGTAAGGACAAGAATTGAGGAGATGATTCATGGTTTCGTCTGCCTCTCCACAAAGAATGCAAATAGAGGGCCCAAAAAAACCCCTTTTCGAGAGGTTATCCCAGGTTAGAATGCTTGAGAGGGAGACAAGCCAAAGAAAGAGGGTGATTTTTGGCGAGTCTTTAAGATTCCATATTTTGTGCCAAACTTTCCTTGTAGGGAGAGGGTCGACTTGAGTTTTGATCTGATAGCCTTCCTGCATACTGTAGGTTCCCCGTGGCTAGTACCCCCAACGAAGGATATCCTCTCCTGTAATTTTGGGAATTTTTCATTTGGCCAATTCTTCTTGCCAGGATACCAGGTCCACATGCGCTTCCAGATTAATGTGTTCCCTGTCATGGTGCTAGCATCGCCAGGTGTCTTCTAGGGAATTGTCCTGCTAGTAGTCAGATACTCTTGTCAGACCCGCAAGTGTGGCTTGGGTGAAGATGTCCTTAGCCCAATCCTCATTGGCCAAAACTGGACATTGTTTCCAGGAATCTTTCCAGAAGAAAGTTGTTTCCCCATTTCTGATTTCCTAGAAGGCATGCCGAGTCACCAGCTGTCTGTTCTTCCTAGCCACTATCCATATTAAGGAGCCTGGGTTGTCCCCATTCCATCTAATTAGGTTCTTTTCCGCCACATCTGGTGCATATTTCTTCCTCCAAAGTCTGGCCCAGAGATCCTTGGGGTTCTTTAGCCACCGCCACCAAATTTTGGCACTTAGAACTTTGTTCATAATGAAGGGATCCCTTAATCCCAAGCCGCCTTACTCTTTGGGTCGACAAAGTTTGTCCCAACTGACCAACGCTATTTTATTCCCTGAGTTGAGGCCTTGCCAGATGAAGTTTCTTTGTAATCTTTTAATGGTAGTGAGAACGAACTTTGGGGCAGCCAGCGCTGAGAAGGTGTAGACAGGAAGGGCCTGAAGAACAGCTCGGAGAAGAATAAGATGATTGGGAAGGTTTAAGACTCTGTATGTCCAGGAAGAAAGCCTCTTGGTAAAGGAGGATAATAGATGCTCCCAAGAGGAGTTCCGGAGGGCATTGTCAATCAGGGGAATGCCAAGGTATTTGGATGAAAGGGAGCTTCTATTGAAGCCTAGGATATCAGAGATATGGCGCTGAATCGGAGGGGGCGTATTAAAGAAGAATATTTGGGACTTATACCTATTGCAGTCTAGACCTGAGGCGTCCGAGAAGGTTTGGAGGATCGCTGGGAGAGAGTTGGCTTCGCGGACAATTGGGGTGCCCATCAAAAGCGTGTCGTCCACAAATTGACTGTGCGAGATAGGAGGGGAAATTCCATGAAAGGGGAGGCCTGTCAGTAGGTTGCTTTCAACTGCTGCATGGATGGAACGACTAAGACCTTCGGCCAAAATGATGAAGAGGAAAGGGGAAAGAGGATCTCCCTGTCTAATTCCTCTTGAGGGGGAGAAGGGTCGAGAGGGAACACCATTGATAAGAATGGAGAAGAATGCCGAGGAGGTTAGATTCAAAATCCAATTCACCCAACGCTGATCAAAACCAAAAGCTAGGAGCATTGCCCGCATCTATTCCCATCTTATCTTGTCAAAGGCTTTAGAGAGGTCTAGTTTGAGGAGCATACCTGGTGTTTTGGTCTTTTGTAGAGAGTGGATCACTTCATGGGCTAGGATGACGCTGTCCAGGATTTCTCTTCCTTCAACATAGCCTGATTGCTCCGGGTATATGATTTTCGGTAAGATAGGCTTGAGTCTCTTGGCAATCACTTTTGTTAGGAGTTTGTAGATGACATTGCAAAGAGTTATGGGTCTGAACTGCTTGGGGTGGTGTGCCTGCCCCTCTTTGGGTACTAGGGTGAGGAAAGTCGCATTAAGTTCCTAGAGGACTTGTCCGGTGGCTCTAGAGTCTTCAAGAATTTCCCAAACCTCTACCCTGATCATTGACCAAAAATGGTGGAAAAATTCGCTGGTGAAGCCATCCGGTCCAGGAGCCTTGCATTTGGGGGTGTCCTGAAGCACTTGATCTACTTCCTCGATTGTAATGGGCTAGAGAAGGGCTGAGTTTTGCTCCTGGGTAACGAGGGAGGGCACATGCTGCGTAACCTTAGTAATGGCCTCATATCTATCCAGGAGTGGTTCCGTGAGGAGATCTTGGTAATAGTCGATCAAAGTCGTTTCCATGTCTTCGTGGGAATGAATGGTCTCCCCGTCTGTGGAGATGAGATGTGTGATCTTATTAGAGTGCCTTCTGTGGATGACAGTTCTGTGAAAGAATTTGGTGTTGCGTTCCCCTTCCTTGAGCCATTGGATGCGCGATTTCTGTCTCCATAAAATCTCTTTTTGTCTTTTCCTGGCCTCTAGCTGTTGATTTACTTTTACTTCCTGGGCTTTTAGCTCGTTCGTTAGCCCCTGCATCCTAATCTATTTTTGAATCTCGCCCATTTGTTCTGACAAATGCTTTTGGGAGTCGAAGATATTGCCAAAGGTTTGCTTATTCCAGAGTTTGAGAATTTGTTTGAGGTGATTTAACTTTTACTGAAATCTGCACATTTTGGAGCTGTGAGAGACCTCTGCCTCCCTCCACCAGTCCTAGATTTTTGCTTGGAAATCGGGATGGTCAAGCCAGAACTATTCAAAACTGAAGGGTTTCTTTCTCGGTGTGGCTGGCACATCCAACCATAGTTGTAGAGGCCAGTGATCCAAGCTAGAGAAATTCAAGATGGTAGCCTCCAACTTCGTTCCTTCCATCATAAGGGAGTCAGAGATGAGGAATCGATCTAGTTTGCAAGCTATTTGGTGTATTCCGATTCTTCTATTTGTCCAAGTGTGAATGCCATTGATGGCTTCTAGGTCGATAAGGTGAAGGTTGTCTATGAGGCTGTTGAAATCATTGGAGTCCCGATCCAGTCATCTTGATCCTCCTTTTTTTTCCTCCAGGTTGCGAATGATATTGAAATCTCCACCCACAATCCATATGTTATGCTGTGTTAGACTGGATAAGTAATCCAGGCTCCAAAGGAAGGCCTGTTTATCCCTTAGGTTGGCCAGGCTGTAGACATTGGTCAGGTGTCCCATCCTGTTTGAGCCAATAAGCCTATAATCTGCAGTAATGGACCATCTGGTAGCGAGAAAGTTTTCCAGCAACACTGAGTTGGTGTTACAGAGGATAGCCAATCCTCCAGCTGTGCATGTGGATGTGGTTGAAGCTGCTTCCCCTTGCTTCCAACAGTAGGGAAGTAGCCTGCCGATGTATTCTGAAGTGCATTTTGTTTCCTGCAAAAGTACTATGTCGGGTTTTTCCGCAAAGATCAGATCTCGTAGCATTTTTTTCTTGCTACGTCCATTGAGGCCTCTGATATTCCATGAGATGATCTTCATGATGACGGGGGGGTAGGGAGAGGAGGGAAGCTATCCGAGATCAAGTGGATTTTCCCTGAGTTTACCATAAAGTGGCCTATTTCTTGTATAATCTTATTGGTAGATTTCCTCCCTCTTTTCTTTTCGTCTTTCTAAGTTTTACTTGGGTTTTTTGACTGGCTTCCCTGTATTCCCAGGCCTTTGCTAGCTCAAGCTGAGGACCCAGCTGAGGAGTTGAGAAAGACATTGTGCACCTTCTGTAATTGATCCCTGGGTATGGTGTAAAGTTTTTGATGCCTGTAGGCGTGCTCGAGGTGCTCCAGATCCACCCCGGCTAGTTCTTGCTCCTCCAGCTCCATTTCTACATCCCCGTCCTCTGTCTCCTTACCCTGTGGGGACCATTCATCCCCTTGTATTGTAGATTGGGGGCCATTATCCGGATGTGTTCCATTGGGGTGTATAAGGGTTGTGGGGTTCTCTGGTTGATCTTGTAGAATTGCAAATTTATTACTAGTTGAGGGATCTTTACTTACTTGGGCTTGTTGCTTTCTTCCTCCTTGTATTCTTTTCCTTGTTGGTTGTGAAAAGTTTTCCTTGTCTTTGCCTCTTTCTGGGTTCCCTTATTTGTGATAAGTATTGAGAGGGCACTCTCTGAAAACATGACCGTGTTCGTGGCATTTCCTGCATCGGAATGGAATGTGTTCGTAGTCGATGGTTTGGGTCCAGTCCTCGTCATGATATTCCAGTATGATGTATCCTGGGAGTGGCTTGGCTATGTTCAGGTACACACATATTCGCGCATAAGAGGTGTACCGCCTTTGCTTGGTGTCTTCGAAGGACTTAACATAGATGCTTACAGTGTTGCCTATGCCGGCTAGGACCTCCTCCAGCCAAAATTCTTGGGGGAGAGAGTACAGTCTGATCCATATAGGTGCATGGGCAAAGTCCTCTTTTTCAGGGCTGAACTTCTTTGTCCATAATCTTAAAAAGAGTCATGTCGAGTTGTAGAAGTACGACCCCCCACCAAAGATGCGATTGCGATCCTCGAGGTTGTGGAGGATGATTGTGAAGAACCCCTTGGATCCTAGTTGTAGCTCATAGTGACCTTTTGGCTTCCACCAATATTGTATCCATTTGACCAGATCGCGCTCAGAAGGCCAGAGCCCTAGGAATTTTCCCACCAGGGCATAGTCTCTCATATATTGCTTTTTCTCTTCTATGCGTGGTGAGCTGATAACATATTTTGGGGCCTGTGGCGCTTGTGGGATACATTTACCTGGCATCCATGGAGTTGACGCAGTAGATGGGATAGTCTCTTTCTATGGATCGATGTCCATCTCCCGATCCTTGAAGGTTCCTTCCGCCAAAAGTTTCGAGCACAAATCTAGTTGCGGCTCAAAGGTCGGTCGTTTTGTACCTTCTGCAGAGTTTCCATTCGCCGTGGCTTGGCTGTAGGAGGCGCCATTCGGTCCCCTCTTTCAGCGAGACATGAGCCCCAACGCGGCAGGCATTGTGACAACGTGACTCAAAGCAGCTGACGAACCCTAAACCCTCGGCTTAGAGCGATTTTCACAAGTTTTGTTTTTACTGTGAGCCAAAAAGAATTTATTAGAAAACTTAAACGTATGAAGGATAAGGCATTAAATGGATGGATAGGGTATTGAATGGAGGGATAAGGTATTGAATGGATGGATAAGGTATTAAATGGAGGGATAAGATGGGTGGCATTAAAGGAAGGAGGAGGCAGTGAATGGGGGAGGATATGAGTGGGCAGAGGCATTCGGGAGAAGGACCTTTGGGGGAATTTGGGGGGAAGAAAGCAACATTGGGAGATGAGGGAATGTATGTGTTGGTTGGTTTGATATTTTTTTGTTTTGGAAGTTTGGGTGGACTGTTACAGGGGTGCACCAGGTTGCTGGGAGTTTTGGGCTCGGGGGCCAGGAATCCTCACGGAATCCTGGAGCTAGGGAGTCAGACAGGCTCTGTTCCAAGCTGGCAGGGAGGAAAGATTCAGTTTTGGGCAGAGTTCGGGCAGCGCAACGGAGAGGACAACCGGATATTGGGGAATTAGCTTCAAACAAAGGTATGAATTTCATGAATTTGCTCTGTTATGTGGTTGTTAATTAAATTTACTTTCATGCTATTAATAAATTTAATTTATGTTGAATAATAAATGATTATACGTTGATGATTGAATTTTACAGGATATAATTTATTCATTATTTAATTTTAGCTTGTATTTTATAAGGCTCTGTGGGGACAGAGACCTTACACATGGTATCAGAGCTTCAGTTTAAAGCACTGGAGCCTTAAGGGCCCACCCACCTACCTGCATGTAAGAAGGACAGTTCAGGAATGGAACTATTCCAACCCTGAAATTAAAAAAAAAAAAACCTATAATAGTTATATTGAAACCCTAAATAAACTGTATAGGGTAATTATATATTGAAAGCAACAACCCTGGGAAAAAGGGACCCTGAAACCCTTTAATTAGATGAAAATCTGAGCTCCAAGCTCCACCTCCACCTAGCCTGCAAGCCAAAAACACATTTTTTTTATTTACACTGATCTATATATAAACAATATGCCCATTTGAAAGTAAAGTAGTATAATATTCTACACAATGGAAGTATTAAGTGAATTTTAACACTTGCTTCAATTAAACAAACAATTAGTTAAAAAAAAATAATAATAATAGCTCCTGGAACCAAGTAGGTTGGAAACCATTACAAGGTAGCATACATAATAGTAAACAATCTGGAAATAGGCACAAACAAGAGATAACGAACTTAGAACACATAGCACCAAATCCAACGCCCAATACTAAGCGTTAACCAAAGAGAGGAGTAAAAGCCACGGGATATGGTGGTCGATGGGAATGGAACCCAGACCTTCCAAATATAGCAAGGAGAAAACAACAAAAAAAAAGTGAACCTGCAAACCCTAACCTAAAGAAGGCACCCAACGACCAAACTAGATCGATCCTAACACCTAAGCACCAAACCAAGACAAGCGCATACATCAAGCACAAATGGGCAGCATACATGTTCACTACTCGAAATTTGAGTTTCGAATTGCAATAGTTGGAACTAGTTGAAAGAAGAGGAAATCAAGTTGTTGGAGCTATAATGGGGAGTGCCCATGCAGCCTTCCTAAATTTACTAACTAACCTTGTACAATGATGTCCAATTATAAAAAAAGAAAACAACTTACCCTAAAAGTGAAAATGTGTACATAGACAAGATAGGGAGAAAGGTCACTCACGACCACCAAACAAGTTATAATTATGCATTTAAATAATAGCTGGTGCAGTGAAATCCACATAAAATCGATGGATGAATTTCCAAATTGATACCATTGTCCCTTCAATCCAATCCTAAATAAAAGTCAGTGCCATCGTTTTACGAGTGGACGAGCTTAATAATTTCACTTACGCATCAGTCTTTGACGACAATGCTGGATTCGCTTTTGCTAATTTATTTATTTATTAAAGCAAAATTGCTTCATTACCAGTATAAAAAAAAATGTTGATTTTCAGCATTCGTAACGAGTTTGCGATCACATTCTGGTTAAGGGATGAACCAAGACACGGGGAGGAGGCACAGGAACCAAGCCCGTAAACCATGCACCAAGACACACGACCTACAAATAAAGCGCCAAAGCCATCAAAGGAGGAGCCCACGACAGGGCTTTACATTGCTCAATGTGCAGAGGTATAAAACAAAAAAAAAATTATTTAAAAAAAAAAATTATAATAAAATATTGGCCTTTAAGTCCAACCTCCAATTTGGCTTTACAATTCATCACACAGCTGAGATCCAAGGATACAGTAGGCACCGACAGTCAATTCACAAGGCAATGCCCACATGGAGTGCAAATCGAGAGGAGGGAGCCCACAAGGGCCAAAACCCATGCACTACACGAAGGGGCCTGAAGGCCAAGCTCCAATTCCATGAACCTAACACGTGAATCAACAGTAACTCAATAGTAACACGCAAAGCCATAGTAACTCAACATCAATCCAACACGCGAATCAAAGCGCCCAAGCACGAAGCCACGCAAATACCAAGCGCCAGCGCACAAGCATCAACAACACACCAACACACACGAGTAACCACAGGTTGGGCTGCCAACGTGCCCACATGGTAGTGTGCACCAACACACAGTCCAGCGCCCAAAGCGCCAGAGGCTTATGCTCTAGGGAATAATAAATTTGTCACCTGCATAATCGAATGCGAGACCAAAAAAGAGAGACATCAATAACAGTAAAAAATAATATTTTGCGCACAGGGTTTGAGGAAAACATTTCGAGCCCTCTCCATGACCATTGATTGGGGATTCGAGCTCAACTTCTGAGCAGGGCTGCCTGTGACTATAAGTAAAAAAAAATAGATGTGTGAACCCATTCATTTGGAGGCACGCGATGTGTGAAACCTGAGTGGCTACCTGCGCCCCTTGCGCCGCATCCATCTCTATATTAGGTGAAGGGAGTGGTGCCAAGGAAATTGACAGAGTGCAGACACTGTCTCAGCTCAGGAACAGAAATCGAAAATGAAAAGATGATTTGGACCCAAAAACTAAGAAATATCTCTACTATTTACCCTATAAAATTTGTAGAATCAGACCTGTTCAAGTGACAAAGTCTCCCACATATCACGTTACTCCATGAGAATCGAAATACAAAACTATTCAAGTGCTACAGAATATAAAATGAAATAATAAAATATTTTCTTTCTTTTTTAGGCTCAAATGATATTTTTTTTTTAAAAAGAGCTCAAATGAGTACCAAATCTCCAAGTTGCACCAACTCAGAAGGCACCACAAGGAGGAGAGCCCATAAGGGGCAATTACATTCAAGTGTAAAAAAAAAATGTAATATTGGGCCTGAGACCCAAACCCTAACTATTTCATAAAAAAACAAATTCACGCAATATCATACAACAAACAAGCCAACGCCCTTGAGCAACCATCGAGCCTAAGATAACATTCCAACACACAACACAACACAACATTCAAGCCAACGTTCAAGACCAAGCCACCGAGGAGCAGAGGGAACGCGCCACTATACACGACGCACCCTCCAGACCTTGAAACCATGGACACGGGGTTGGCCGAGCAGGGAGATGGCCATGGCCGTCGACCTCATCCTTCACCTCTGTAGAGCAATTGATAAAAAAAAAATGAGAATGAAAAGGGTTGAGTGAGGCTAGGGTTCGAGGAGATAAAGGCGACGTTAATTTAGGGTTGAGGATGAGAGCCTTGGGAAGGAGGGCACGTGGACCTCATGCACCCACGATGCCCGACTTCAAATAAAAAAAATTGTTTATTTTTTTATTATTTCTTTAAAGTTTCTCTTATTTAATTTAATTTTTTATTTTTAATTAATTCTTTTTAAAATTTCTTTTAAATTACGTTTTTTTTTAAATCGTATAAAAGTTGTTAAAA
>SNQJ01S0002098.1:138443-263043 GCA_010110895.2 Picea sitchensis | reverse complement strand
CGTGTATCCTCTGAAACACGAATTCGTCGGAGGACGATGTTAGCTCACACTCCCCTAGACGTGTGATGATGACTGTCAGTTGCTTGCTGGGGAAGCTTGGTCAAGATAGTGACACTTCCGCTTACGGGTTCTATTTGGAGTTAGGTCAATATAGTTGATGCTCCAAGATAGTCCAGCAGAGGAAGGATAGGAATGGAAAATGGAAGTAAGTTAGGGAGGAAGGATGAGTAGAAACAGTTGAGAGTGTATGGATATTTGTCCTATGTTGGAACTTATTGTTTTCCTTCTGAAAAGAAAATGCATATATATATGAATATTCATAATAATGTAATTAAACTACAATTGTCTAAATAACATTGTTGAGCTAGATAATTGAAATTAAAGGATTTTGCAAACATTTGATTGGAAGAATAAATGATTCTTTCACAACAATAGAAGAAGAAATGATGCTTTCACAACAACATCAGGAAACCCAAAAGAATCGGAAAAAAGATTGGAATGAACGACATATTAAAAAGAAGGATATCAATGATAGTGACTTGGTACTCTTATACAATAGTCGAGTAAAAGACAAGCCAAGAAAATTATAAATTGCATGGTTGGGTTCTTATGTGGTCAAGGAAATATGACCAGCAAGAGTAGTACAATTAAAATCCTTGCAAGGGAACCCCTTCAAAAAACTAGTCAATGGGGCACGCTTAAAAATATATCATATATAGAAGTCTCAAGTCCTGCTGGTGAAAACCTCTTCAGGGGTGCTAGTAGGACTCGACTAGGTCGAAAAACCCTTAGGTGGCCTAAATTCAAAGTTGAGAATAAAAAAAAAAATAAAGAAAAGGAAAAAAATAAAAGAAAAGAAAATAAAGCTAAGCAATAAAGAAGTGAAAGATTAAGAAAAAATCAAAATTAAGAAAGCAATAAACAAGTCGGTTATTCAAAATAGGTACAAAATTGTTCAAGAATCACAAGCTATATGATCGACTCAAACCAACAAAGAATTTATTCATGCTGCCATATTCAAATATGAGAAGAGAACAGAGCCCATGGTCAACATTAAATTCAATTAGAGTAGAAACACATAAATCAAGAGAAATTTTAGTACCAAGACAAAACTCATGCCATTGCTTAACCAAGGAGACTAGTCAATCCATTGAAAGAGAATTACATCACCCAGTCGAATGACAAAAATCATCAATCAAATAAGTGTGAATTCTGGAGGTCAAGCAAGCGGGAAAGATATCAAGCAAGGGAGCATGCAAATAATAATCCAAGTGAGCACAAACATCTTCAAAAAAATAATCACATCCTCAGAAAGTCAAGCATCAATTAAGTCAAAAAGAGAATAGAGATTGACGTGGTCAGACGCTTCGACCAAAGGTATTCGACTGACTGGAAGAACCGACCCGACTAGATTACACAAGCAAATAAAATAATGAAATTTGACCAAGTCAAGCGTATTCCCTGAGAAAACAAACCCGACTTAGTCAGAGAAGCTAATCATTGGGACTACATTAATACAATTAATGATAGATGATACAAGTTCAACCGCCACACTTTCATCGACACATATGTCCATTCACACAAACAATTAATTACACCCGACATTATGACCAATTCTTTCAAATTAATGATGTCGTTGGATGAATTAAATTCCCCGCTCCATCTCTCACCTATAAATATGGACAAGGCGTATAACTTTTCCTCATTGTTGTTTACACCAGAGAACCCAAGTAATTAGAGCATTGAAATTGAATATGTGCATCCAACTACAAAACCTTAGAAATATTTGTCTGACCAACAAGAAGGTGAAAACATGCCAAGAATGAGAGGAAAAGTAGTGGATTCCTTGGTGGAGCCAAGAAAAAAGTCCAAAATTGACAAAACATGTGCAATCGAGCTAGAAGAATGCATGCAAAACATTTGACAAGCTAGAATCAAAGAAATCGATTAGTCACGACACTAGAAAAAATTCACTTCGTGGGGAACAAAAGCTGGTACATGGAAGGAGAAAACAAATTTCCTCAAGCAGGATGGAATCCAACATTTTATTGGCATGACTCAAGTTCCAGAGTTTGATGGTTGGAAAGAGGAAGTTTCAAAGTTCCTCATGAGTTAGTACCACAATGCCCATCTATGGCTAGAATTTCTAGTTGGGATCATTGGGAGAATGATTCAAAGGATTATTGGAATTCCACATGGGTGTACTCCTAAATACCCAAAACCCTAAATTCAAATGACTGGATCCATCTCCTCATGGGAGGAACCTCAACGAAAAATTTAAAGGGTATGTTAATCAACAGAGTAACCAAACTTCAAGAAAAATAGACCTGTATAATAATTTCTCTATGATTTACAGTTGTATTTCGAGCTTCAGATGTGAAGCTCATGATGTTGGAACCCATTGGTCAAATTCTTGAGTTCGGGGTGTAGTTTGACTGGGCAAAGAATTTGGATGCACTGATCAAAATAAATTGTAAGGATTACCAAGAAAATGGTCGGGCCATCAAGTTCCCGTCCTTGTTAATCTTACTATCCATGATCCAATTCATCCCAGTCGAGGAACCTACATTCACCGTACAACACACTCCAACCATGGACAATTACAAGTGCTTTGCAACAGGAGCAATCGGGTCATTGGATTCCCTTCCACCTAACATAATGTTTTAAAATTGGGTCAACAATATGAAGAATGTATCAGATAGATGGAGATTCGAGGAAAAAATTCTCCAGGCCTTACCACCAAGTGCCCATATTCAATTAATCCTTGACTACACCAAACTATGGTGTGGAGTCAATGGGGGGCCAACACGAGAATAAATGGAGTACCAATCCATGAAATATCAAAAATTTTAGGAGCTCGACTAACATCTAAGGTTTTAAATTCTGATTTCCCAAATATATTGAGAGACGAATCAACCATATTAAC
Organism: Picea sitchensis; assembly: GCA_010110895.2. Taxonomy (NCBI): domain Eukaryota; kingdom Viridiplantae; phylum Streptophyta; class Pinopsida; order Pinales; family Pinaceae; genus Picea; species Picea sitchensis. Next base: position 260,117 of record SNQJ01S0002098.1, on the reverse strand, counting down.
CCCCCTCACTGATGTAGAACATGAGGAAGAAAGAGAGACAACTCTCTATAAAATCTCATTCGTCTCAAACTTAGATATGGAAGGAGGAATTACAACAAAGCATACTCGGACTAAAATGAAACAACAAGAAAGAATAGCAAGAGGAAAAGAGGTTGTCAACTTGGAGGTAGATTCAGAAGACATAAGTATTATTTGGCAATAAACATTCAATTTAGATACTGTACTATATTTCAATGACCCATTGGTAAGGGAAAAAATTGGTTCATTCACCAATAAGTTAGTCGCAAAGACCCGACTAAAAGAAAAGAAGACTCAACACGACCAGGCTATCACTATAAATATTTTGAATTCAAGCGTTGGACCTTAATTTCAGGAGATGATGGAAGCAACAGAAGCAAAGAAGGATGAAGTAATAAAAACTAAGGAAAAATTGGTAAATAAAATGGAAAGAAGGAAGAAAAAAAAATACTAGATGACCAACAGGAACAAAGTATAGGTCAATCAACTCCAACGACATCACGTTGACCGAAAATTATCATACATGTCCCAAGTAAGAAATATTCTATAAATAATCAACACACAAAGATAAGTACAATCAACCTTAGAAGAGAATCACCACCACCTAACTCCACTCCAATTATTGAGGAAAGAATAACATAAAAGGACATGAAAAGACATAGGAAGAAACCAAGGAAACAACACCAACAAGAATCATCAGATGAAACCATCTCAGATACTCCTCCTAACAACACCAATCAAGGATGTGAATCTCACTCGGGGTCTGAATATGTCAACAAAAACTTAGAGAATGAAACTACCAAAAATAACTCCGCATTTGAATCGACCCCACTAGATAGGTTGATCCAATCGACTCGACACAACCTAAAGTCAGACCTAGAAAATAAAGTTGGTTTGTACACCTTGACCTAGTCATAGAAACAGGTACATCCAAACATGTAGAGACAACTTGAAACACTCAAGGGTCAGTACATATTTATGCACAAACATTGGATGAATCACACCCCCTTAAGAAATCCAATAAATAAGCGGAGAAGTCCCAGCAAGACAAGCAACTGAAAGTGGAACAATCGAATGACCATGACATTGATCAAGAAAATAGAAATAATAATGATGGTGCACAATCTCCCAAGGATGGAAGAAATCCACCAAAGAATCCTACTTCGGGACGTCTTCAAAAAGACCATTCGAATCCCCCATAACAAACTGGAAAAACAAAAAAAAATAATGAAGAAGGTGTTGAGCGCTCAACACACCCTAAAAGCCATATGAAATTTTATCACTTTTTGGGTACCACTTGTTTTCTTTTACTGTATAACTTGATTTCACATGGGGGAGATGGTTTATTTTGTTTTGTTTTCATGACCCTTAATCAATCAATTCAGGGTGTTTGAACTTGTTACATGAAACCTTGTGTCTAAAAGAACTTGACATCCTAATTAGGAGTCTGTAGCTAACATTGCACCTAACACACTTGTGTTCAGCGTCAGAAAAATTCAAGCAGGTAAAGTGGCCACATAGTTATAATAGTCGTCAATCATCGATGCATCATCGATTTCGGTAGAATATGGAGTTGGTTTCCGTAAGTTATTTGTAACGAAAATTCAGGATATAGTCGATCCCCATCGACATCGAAAAAATACAGGAAGGATAGATATTGACAAAAGCCGTAAAGAAATCACTAATACTTGATGACCGATGTGCTTTATCGAGGTTGGGAAAATCTAGAAGGGTTAAAACAATCATTTTTGTCTCCGATAAACATATCGTCGATCGTTGATCCTCAATATACTTTCAACATCAAGAATTTTTCAAGAGAGTCGATTTGAGATAACTTGTGTAGGTTCATCATCAATCCTTGATACTTTTTAGCATCAATAATATAGGATCGAGTTTTAGAACGTGTATCTTAAAGAAAGTCTTGATTCTGATTAACAAGAGTAAATGAAGACGTCGGTCTCGAGTGCCACGTTTCTTTATCACGTAAGGGTGTTGTACGAACTAGTTTCGTCTCGAGTCTTCTTGAGGTTTCCTGTGTCCTAGTCACACCTCTAGATCATCCTTGCGACATCAGCTCTATATAGAAGTATCGATCGACGTTGGAGATTTTTCTAGAAGATATCAACGAAAAGTGCTTGAAGCAATATCCCGATCCCTAACTCACTAACTGGACTAGCGAAATGATGGGATGTTTTTGGCATACGATACAATCAGATTCTGACATTTAATAGACTAGTTAATTCTTCATCCCACATTTGTTTCTACCTCGTGCATCTATTGAAAAACATCAATTTGAAATCGTCGATAGGCCACGTTACAACCTACGCTCGCATTGTCAACCCACGATCGAATTTAATTTTAAACGTCTTTGAAGATCTGGCGACATATTTAATATAACTACACTCATAACCCAAATTGAATGGCTAATGCGACAAGGTAAGTTCATCCTATTTAAAATCTCTAGAACGACTTTGAAAAATTTCATTCTGCGCACATGTTTGAATTCTAGAGCACACTAAGAATCAAAGCAAGCGTCTTGAGTCTATGTTGATCCTCAAATTATCAAAACCAAGTTAAACAAGCTGTAGAGGTATGTGTTCAAGTTTGTCAATTTGGCGGTCATGATTTATATATGCATATGATTTATTACATGGTCTCTAACTATGTTCTAGCTGCACGTAAAATGCCGCCGAGAAAGATAACCACCAGATGCTCGCCAAGAGCACACAAGCTAAAGGAAGCTGGAACAGGTGAAGGTTCTTCTCCTAGTACTTCGAGGCAAATGGAGTACACTCCCAGGGAAGAGACGATCATAAAAAACTCAACAAAGAAGGCCTTTGTCCAACCTCCGATCTTCAGTAATTCAAAAGCAAGCACCGGATTTAAAATTTGTTTATTACCCTGTTGAAAATATTTTAATAAAAATAAATTTTAAATATAAAATAAAAAATGTTTAAAATTTGTTTATTACCCATCCACTCATAGTATGATATGTTTTTTCTTCAATATTGTATAATGAAATTAACTCATAAATAAAAATAGAAATGTATGTTTTTAACCATTGTGTTGACATGGCATTGAAAAGTTAATTAGTTAATTATGTAGTTTTTTTTTTTAACTCGTCAAATATAATTATATAATTATAGTTATATTATGATCAACTTTTAATAAGTTTTGAACAACTTAAAAATTTTCAATTAATAAAAAATCTAATATTTTTATTTTATTAAATTTTAATAAATTAAATGTAATTTAAGATATTATTAGATAATGTCTTTCAAGTCATATGATAAGAATGTGATGCCTTTTCATCATTGCATTAATTAGTTAGCAATTTCCCTAATAGGTACAAAAACATTTCAATAGAAAATAAAATGTTAAGCATAGCAACATCAAATGAAAACTTTATGTTTAGAAGATAATATTTCACAGTAAACAAGAGACAATCAATGCCATAGAAATCCATACAAAATGAGAATGTAAACAAGGCACAATATAGAATTTATATTTTTCATAAGAGAGAATTTACAACAATTACATCGATTGAAAAATATGTGTCTCTTGCTATCCTAGTTTAACATATATGTTGTCTAAGTTTAATGATCAATGCATCCAAATTATATGGTGGTGCCTATGTTCCCCCTTGTTACAAGGGGATTGGAATGTAATTTGGATTGAAAAAATCTCATGGTAGATCTTTGTATTTGACAAAGTGAACAAAAACAAATCATGGAAAGTTTAGGGTCTTAGAATGGGGTTTATACAAAATGGTAATAAATTTCTCAGGTGTTATGTTCACCAATCTTGCTATGCTTGTCGATATCTCATGTACCACAATATTTGATATTAGTAGAGCATATTTGTAGTTCAAAAGAACTTACTTCCATTACCATTTATTTCCACCTTTCTCCTACTTACTTGGATAACTTAATTGCACCAAATTGATGCATCATTTGTGTTGGCACACTTACTTATACTAAGAGCAGGGGTGAATCGATATAGGATTGTTTTATTTTCTTATACAACCATACAATCTACAATACAAATATATTTAATGTGGAAACCAAAATGGGAGAAAACCATAAAAATCATCTTTATAATATCATGTAGGAACCAACCTATTTCTACCACATTTGCAGGCACCAATCTATTGTTACCACATTTGTAGGCACCGACCTATAGGAGACACCAATCTCCTCAGTTGAGCACCAACTAAACAATGCCTATAAGCACCAGCCTACGACTGCAATATTTGGAGGCACCAACCTGCAAGAGACACCAATCCCCTTAGTTGAACACCAACTTAGCAAGAATTAGGCACCAACCTACTCAAGACACCAATCTTCTCAAACTGTAAAAAATATTAAGTCATCTCTTTCCTTCAAACCTTCACCTAGACAAATATGTTTCTCTGACTTTGTTTTCATGACATTCTCCACTAGTTCACAATCTTCATGACTTTAGATGTTCCTTAGACCTTGCACCTCCCATCCACCCTTAGGACGTTACAATATTATTTCTTTCATTTTATGTGACACAAAATCCTCCGAGCATCATCTCTCTTAATATCACATACACTCTCACTCACACTCGGTTCTACAATCTTAGAACACACACCCCCCTCAAAGTAGTTCAGGAAGCGTTTTTTATAGATCCCATATACTCAAGTATTTTTCAAGATACCAAAATGAATTGTGCTCATAGGGTCGACTTCCTTGATTCTTCCTTAAAATTAGGCTACGAAGACCTTCAAAACTAATTCCAAATGCCTTTAATTTATCACACTATGGCACACGATCCAATATGGTCATTGATAAATCTCAACTGTTGATCTATTCTCTTACCACCAAAACACACAACACAAAACTCATCTCTTAGAAACCGTCTGATTTGGACTTTTATTGGATCATGACTGTTGATCTAGTTCCTCGGAGGTTGGGACTACCAAGAATATCGGGTCACTCAACCCCCGGGCCTTTAAATTTTCCCTCACAAACAATTTTATTTGATATGGTATGCCACCTGGAGATCATCCCATTGGCATCACTGTCCTACTAGGCCATCGGGGTATCGACCCATCCCCCTCGGGACTTCAACAATGCAATGCTTCTCCCCCCCCCCCCCCCCCCCTCGGGACTTCAACAATGCAATGCTTCTCCAATATTCCAATATTCGGTCTGCTAGTATACTGACATGGAAGATGAAATCATCTCCATGTGGATCTCTTCCACCTATACTAGATAACACGATGTTGTTTTAGTTTCTCTTCGAGTTATACCTTTAACATGATTGACCTAGGGTCAAGTCTACTGGGGTTCCAATAAAGCCTCTAAAACTATCGGCCCTCCTGGTAAACCAGAAGGAAATGCAGTGCAAAGAGTGCACTGTGCAGTCTCACCCGAGATAATCTTAATGGGTGACTGCAATAATCAAGTGTTTGCAGTCCAGGATTGAATGGAGATCTGAGAAGTGTGCACGGGGAGTTCTATATAACTTACCAAAGCAATATAATGGAATCATCATTCATGCATGTAATATAGCGGATCCATTAATTCATTCATACATCATTCTAACATCCTCCCATAAACAATAAAATAGACACAAGAATTTAATCACATAACACATGTTTTACCGTGGTTCACCCCCTCCTTGACTACGTCCACAAAGATATGTCTCTCAAGCTCTTCTATTATGGAAGTTCCAAAACTATAGCACTGTGCGCTTTACAACTCATTCTTAGTCGGGTCGAGATCTATTATGAGGCAGACTATATCACACCAAGCTCCTCAACCTTTGATCTAACCCTCAAGATCTACCCTCTTGGCCCTCTCCACAGCTCAACAACTTACAACATTAGGTCGTATGACAAAAGTATTACAACTATTTATCAAAACATGACTCCTTCCTCCCATCATCTATTCAGACTGAATGACTACCCTCTCTTCTCTCTCAACTACTCTCCTAGGTATATATATATATATATGTTTATGGCTCATCATCCATTACAATGTATTACAAAAACCCTAACCCTAATTTCGTTAGGTCTTCTATGTTTCTCTTCCTTCCAGATGTCGCTTTCCTCGTGCATGCCTTTCTTCCCAAAATAACCTTTCTTTCCTGATTCATCCTACTTCCAACAGGCCCCCAACACTAACACGTGGCTCATCCTGAGCCACCTAACCCCTGTGTTCTTCATTGATCTCCCTTGTGATCGCTTGGAACTTCTCCATAATCTTTGTTTCTTGTGTTTGGGCCTGCGCAATCTTCTCCTTGAGTGCGTCCAATATCTACACCACAATCTCGTCGCTGACCATCCCTGCACATTCTACCTGGGTTTTTGTCATATATGTTTTGGATTCCTCTGCATGTTCAATGACCTCTGCTACTCACTCCTGGAGAGGTTCCATTTGAGCATGGCACTCCTTTTTCTGTGTCTATGCAACTATGAGTTTTGCCTCCAGTCTCTTCATGTCCTGCGCTCCTTTGACACACAACATTCTCTAAATATTCAATTGTGTGATCCTAGACCATTTGGGCCACCATGTCTACATCATCCTCAATGATCGTGTATTATGGGGGCATTCTATGTGCCTTCTCCTTATTACGCACACCCCCGGTCTGGGTGACTGGCCGCTTAGTCTGTCTTTTCTCTTGTGGAGTAGAAATTGATGTAGTTCCTTCTACTACCTCAGCCTATTTCTATTGTACCTGTGGCGCCTGTGCATTGTTCTTCTTCCATGTCTAGACTCCTGTCTTGGATGTCCCCCCTTTCTTATTATGTGCCTTGTTTTGACCTATCCTTGGTTTCTTGAGCATTGTTACTTCCTCGAGCTGTGTCTATTCCTGCCCTACTTCCTCAACATGTCTGTGTTCCTATCTTACCTCCTCCTTTTATATCTCTGTGGGTATTTCTTGAGTGAGGACTAGAATCCACCATTCATCTTAACAATCCTTAATGGACATTTGTATGTCCCCCTCCGTGATGTAGTAGTGCAGTTGTAGCTATTGATTGTTGGGGTCCTTCTTCACCTGGATCCACATCACATGTCTAGTGGCTTTGAATTTGGCTATGCCCTGATAGTGTGCAATAGCTTCTGATGTTACCCTCCAAGTGTTGGCGATGGTTTCATGTAGGTCATGGAGATATCCTTCGAATACAGTTGCATTCGATTTTCTATTCTTGGCGTCTAAAGTGGATCCAAGCGATAAGTATTGCACTCCGTGTCAGGGTTTGGGTTTAGTGGAAAAAAATGAGAACTTCAACTCCTTCCATCCCATCATGGCTATCAGGATGAGTAGCCTTGAATAATGAAATTATGTCCCTAGATCCTGTGCATCCTTGCAGTCATCTAGGAACATATTCAACAAATAAGGGGCCCAACTGAGTGTGGTTCCCTTGGCATACTGTGTTGTAGATGCGACAACCCCGACTGGGACTTCCTCCTTGCAACATTTCCAGAGAAACTTTCATGCCATAATTTTTGTGGCCATTCTTGTTAAAAATTCACTAATATGCTTGATAATGACTCTGCATGACCCCCTTTCGGTGCCATATTTTTCCTTCGTCTCCTCGTCCAGTTCTTTCTCCTTTGTTTTTTCCTCGAGGAACTATGCAAGATCCATGCCCTATGATGTGTGTGATGAGCTCTACGTCTATTGAGATGAGTTGTTCCAACCATAGATATCTGCCATGTGTGACCACCATCAACTGCTTGATGGAATTGTTTTCATACTGGCCTCTCCCAAAGTGTGGTAGGTCTAAATGACCTAGAATCCCTGTTTTGGCCAGTCCTGCTACTCACTGGACTATTTGATGAATTGGTTCCCCAAAGGGTCCTATACCCACAGTTTGTAGGTAGAATTGCTTAGAGAACTTTGGGAACTTGTTTGTGTCTATGACATCATGTTCTAAGTACCTCAACTTCTCTAAATATCCTAACAAATTTGTTGGTACATGTACCCCTTCTGGTATGCACGAAAAAACAATTGTTGCAGCGGGTTATTTGTGCGGTGACATAAGTACCGTCTGCTTGTCCTTTCGCTGTGGTGGCTGACTCGAGGTTCCAACCTCCATTGTTCGTTCTTCAACATACTCCTCTGGTCAGCCAATGACATCTTCCATTTCTCCTCCCTGTTGTTGTTCGGACATGGTTGTTTGTGATTCTTCCCACATGAACATTTCTTCCTATTTTGGAGTTGTCTCATTGACTCTCGGGGATTCTATAGGTTTTTGGGTTTCACTTAGCTGCCTGCATCCTCATTCTGTCGACCCTGCCCCTCTTCCATCATATTGATCTCCATACCCACAGGTGTTGTCTGTTGGGTTTCTTCATCAATGGGTGTGGGGCTTCCAAGTGTTGTATCTGGTGATGGGATTTCATCCACATTGACGACTTCTGGGGACTAAGATGGTTTTTGTTTGCTTCCTTGTGGTTGCGATTGTTCTCTGGTACTACCTTGGGGTCTTCTAGAAGTCTGGCTTAGTTTTCCCTATTTAGGTGGTGCCATGGTGGTAAAAAATTGTCATTCGCCGAGCTCAGTAGCCTCTGCAAACTCTGCAACCTTCACTCTCCACTTTGTATGTTCTCTCTCTTTGTTCCTTTTCCAATTTCACAATAACCTTTCTGCTCCCGCATCCTTACTTTGTATCGGGGTTGTGTGAAGCTTGTCAGAGACATTTCTGCAAGTATGATTTAATTGAAGTGTCGGTTCCTTCATACTTTCCATTTATAACTTATTTCCCTCGCCATCTCTAGTTGGCACGATTAATGTGGCGTTCTATCATTCGTTTCCAACATTTAATTCCAATAGCCTCTGTCAATTGGTGTTTCTTTTGATATATCTACCTTTCCCTCTTGTTTTTTCTTTGAAATGATCATTAGCCTTGTCTTCATCAGCTAGTATCAATGAGCGTGCATGCTCCTCCTTTTGGTGCACTGTGCCTATGTTGGTACCTTTTGATATCCTTCACTATATCTTTTTTTTTTAATTCCAATAGCCTCTGTCAATTGGTGTTTCTTTTGTTGTATCTGCCTTTCCCGCTTGTTTTTTCCTTGAAATGATCGTTAGCCTTGTCTTCATCGGCTACTATCAATGAGCATGCATGCTCCTTCTCCTTTTGGTGCATTGTGCCTATGTTGGTACCTTTTGATATCCTTCACTATACCTTTTTTTTTTTTTTTTTAACTGCGCGGTGATTTTCATGTTATGGGTGGTCGACTGTACTTGTACAGCTTCAGATGGCTCCCATTGATCATCCCTCTGAGTTATGTGCCTCCTAAGTCCCTCAAATGTACAATTGCCCCATCTATGACATTGTTTACTTCGTATGGTCCTAACGAGTGCATTATAATTTTTCCCGGATGTTGAAGGGTTTTACTGTCATACATCAACACTAAGTCTCCTTCCTTGAAATTTTTCCTCTTGATATGTCTATCATGCCAATATTTGTCCTTTTATTTATGAACTTGTTGGTGGAACCCTGCTAGGATCCTATCTTCCTTTGTGATCATCAGTTGATTCAACTTGTCCTATACTGCGCCTCGTTCCGTCGTGTTCGTAATCGCTACTACATGCAGACTGGTTACCAGAAATTATAATGGAACAACTGCTTCTTTTCCATAAACCAATCTGAATGGTGTGTGTCTTGACAACTTCTTGCATGTGGTCCTATATGGCCACAATACTATTGCTATTTGTATGTCCCAATCGTCCCTGTTGACATTATAGATCTTTGTTAGTGCATTTTCAAGGATTTTGTTAAAGGCTTCTACGGTTCCATTCTCTTGTGGATGATATGGTGTACTCTTTTGATGATGAACTTCAAATTCCTCAGTCATAGCCTTGATAGTACTGTTAATGAAGTGAGTGCCTTGGTCACTCATCAAAATCCTTGGGGAACCAAATCTAGTGATTACACATTCAAATAGGAAGTGTGTTGTTGTATATGCATTGCAATATTTGACTGGTGATGCTTCTTCCCATCTTGCCAGGTATTCTATTGCGGTGATAATGTACCTTGTTCCCATCCTCTTGAGAAGTGGTTTAATTGGTCCCACAAAATCTATGGCCCATTTTTCGAATACCTGCAATGTCACCTGTGGTCGCAGGGGCATATCTCCCCTTCTATTGGGTTTACCAACCCTCTGACATACATCACATCTCTGGTGGTACTCTTTCGAGTCTCTGTGAATGGTTGGCCACCATATTCCTATGCGTAATAGATTATGCACAGTAGTTTTTCCTATATAGTGTCCTCCTATTATTCCCTCATGGGCTTCTGCTAAAATCCTTGGTCTTTCATGTTTTAGAACATATCTTCTCAGGATGCTATCTGCGCCCATTTTGTATAAGTGTCCTGCAATCAGCTGATAATCTGTAGCCTGGACTACCAGGTTTTTCTTTTGCATGATGTTATATTCCTGTGGCGCAGTCCTTGTACTCAAGTACTGGATGATGTCTACAAAGTATTCATCGACGATCTGAACTGAAAGTAACTGTGCGTCTGGAAAGGTGTCCTCTAAATTTGTAGGTTCTTATCCATTCGTGACCCTTAATAGGTGGTCAGGTCCTGTGTTCAGCTTCCCTGGCTTGACTATTACTTCAAAATCAAATTCTTAAAACAGCAGTACCCATCGACAGATTCTCCCCCCCAACACTGGCTTGTTGAATACGTACTTAAGGGTTGAATGATATGTGAACATCTTAAAATGTTTTCCCAGTAAGTAATGTATGAACTTCTGCAACCCATAGACCATAGTTAGGCCTTCCCTCTTTGTAGTGTTATAGTTCTGCTATGATTCTGACAGTTTTCTTCTTGCAAATGCTATCGGCTGATCAATTTCTCCTGCTCCTGGATGTGCCAGAATAGCTCCAAGTGCTATGGTTGATGCATCTACATGTACGTGGAATGTCTTCTCCCAGTCTGGGAATACTAGTATTGGCATGGTGACTATTTTTTTCTTTCAGTGTATCCATACCATGTTGACAATCCTCATTCCACTGGAAATTTGTATCTTTCCTTAAAATTTCTCCATTGGTGCGGTGATCTGCGTGTACCATTTTATAAATTTTTTGTAGTATCCTGTGTGTCCCATTGTATCTTTTAGTTGTAGAACTGTTTGTGGTGGTGCCAGGTTAACAATTACTGGAATCTTGGAAGGATCTACTAGTAAACCTTGCTTGCATACTATATGACCTAATAGTATCCCAAAAGGTGTTCCGAAAATGCACTTCTTGATGTTTAATGATATCTGGCACTGTCTGCATCTTTCTAACATCAGCCACAAGACCTCTACATGGTATTTATATAGGCTATAGACTGTCCAATCGTCCAAGTATACCTCTAGGAACTGGTGGATAAATTCCTTAAATGTAGCTATGACTACTCTGGAAAATATTGTTGGTGCATTATTTATTCCAAATGACATGACCGTGTATTGGAAGGATCCACATTCCATAGAAAAAAGTGGTCTCGTATCTGTCTTCTGATGCTATCTTGATCTAACAATATCTTGAAAATTTGTTGTTGAATGAATAAACTTCCTATCCTCCTACGTTCTCCAACACTTGATCTGTGAAGGGTGTAGGGAATGGGTCATGTAAGAATGCATCATTCAACTTCCTCAAGTCGACGCATATTCTATTACTGCCTTGTTTTTTCTCCTAATCTACCATCGGGATTATTCATTTTGATTCTTCCACGGGTTCTACGATTCCGGCTTCGAGCATGCTATTGATCTCAAATTTGAATTTTTTCTTATATATCAGATTTAGTCTGTATGGTCATTTTCTGATCGTTCTTGCCTCATCTCTGAGTGGTATCTTCATTTCACCTAGATCTCCTTCTATGCCCTTCATTTATGTAACATTGTGGGGAACGGGTTGTTGTACTCGCGCAATAAATCTATTATGCTTTCCACCGTTTTCTCATCCCAATAGTATCCAATGGTGGCCATTTTGGGATTATCAACTATTCCAATGTTGACTTTCTTCACCTTGATCAAAACAACAATTACTTCTGATTCTAGAGGTGTACCTTCCACTTCTCATTCACCTTCATCTTCCTCAATCTAAATATCACACAGGGCATCTTCCTCTAGTACTTCTTCTTGCACATGGTAGCATGAGAACAATTCTTTCACTATCTGTCTGTTCCGTTGTTTTTCCTCTGTTATGAGTTCGACTTCTGGTTCCTTAATGAATATCACCCCTCTTATCTTCTTAAGTGATGCATCTATGTTGGGGTTCTCATGCTTTAATGCGAAAGTGACTGTAAATTTCTGCTGCAATACTGGCCAGCTCGTAGTTCCTCTACAAAGTTCTTGGTCTATATACCAGTTTGTTGGGATTCTCTCTAAGGTATGTACGAAATGATGAGGCCATTATTCTGGGGGTGTCATTTCCCACATCGCTCTACACTTCTCCAAGTGTTCCGCTAGTGCTCCCTATCCATCATACTTCTATTGTTGGTTGTTTCTATGTTCTGTGCCAAAACTTAAGTGCAGTAACCACTTACATTGGCACCAATCCTTGATTGTTTCCTTGTGTGCACACTACCATCTTGTAGGTGTAGACTTGAGTGTTATATCTAGTGCTAAGATTCTCTGGATTTCTAACACTTTCTCCTCATACTGTGTCAAGAATTCTTCTATATTGTTTACCCCATGGAAACTGGGTGGTTGCCTTATCTCTGTACCTACCCATCTTACTGTGCAGTCTATTCTTGCGCATATTCTTATGGAAACTTCATGTAGCTTCTGTTGCCAGTTCTCTAAACCTGTATCTAAGTCTGATGCACATGAAGTGATTCTCCACCAACTAAGTATCCATTCTGCAGTTGGGTTTACATAATCCTCATCTCGCATAGTTGTTTTGTACAATTGGCTAATTTCCTCCAAGTCCAAACAAGTAGGTTCTACAAACCTCTCCCCTTCTTATGGGTCTAATGGTGCATTGACCCTGTCTTATCCTGACGTAAAGGTCATTTTCTATGTCTTTAAATTGATTATGGCCTGGTTATCAAATGCCCAATCTAATCCTAATAATGTTGGATATGGTGTTGTGCCATCCTCTATCTCTATTACTTCGAAGTAAGATTTAGTGCGCACTCCATCTAGGTCTATTGTCACTCCTTTCAGTCTCTCAATTGGTAGAACTCTGTTTTGATTTTCTAGTTTCAGTCGAATGGGTGATATCCTAATGTGGGATCTCCCATACATTGCTATTTATTCTTGGGTAATACATTGACTTCGGATCCTAGATCCAGTATGATATCTCCCATGTTGAAATATCCGATGTTGGCATTCAACCTGAAATCCCTACTTGTTCTTCTCCTTGTATGTAGGTGATTGAGTCTTTTTTGTTCTATTTTTCCTTATATCTCTATGCTACATCTTTCTAACATACTTTGTAATATTTTGATAGAGGATGGATTGTTTAATATTTTTACACATGATTGTAAAAATCCTTTGATTTTACTTACTTGTCCCAGGGCTACATTTCTTTGGTGTGATCCAATGATGGAGGCATCTCGTACTTTGGTACTTCCTTGTTATGCTGCGTTGTTGAGGTCAATGCGGTGTCTAGATTTCTTAAATGTTTCCTTCTCATTATACTTGTCGAACTGTTTCCTTGGTTTGACCTTCTTCTTCACCCACTGATGTTGTACTGGCTCTTGTCGGACTGTGTTGTTTCATGTTTTATCTCCTTCGTGCATAACTATGTTGATGTTTCTCCCTTCATCCCTTGCTTCTGTTGAAATCCATTGAACATTCTGGTTGTTCTGATTCCTCTTTTCCTATATCTTCTTTAGTAACGTAGGACATTCTTCCATGTCATGATCTGATGTGTGAAAATACATAAAAGTCATTGGTGGAAGTGGAAATTATCTTGCATAATGTATTGGTTGTTGATAGTTGTGACATACCACTGGTCCTCTACCTCTTCCAAAGCATCCTCTTGCTCCTCCTCCGGCTTTGTATCCAACTAATATCCTCACGACGTGTTAGACTGAGGCACCTAATTATACTGCACGGTATTTTACTGAGGATGCAATGTGTTGTACCGTGGATGCACAATATTATATGGTTGTTTCATAGTATTATACTGCAAGTGTGGAGTGTTGTATGGGGCTAGTACTTGGTTAAACTAAGGTGTGTCTTGCCCGATCATCATTTTTTCCTGCACCCTATATGTATATGATGTCCTCTCTCTCATCAAGTCCATAGTTCTACAGTCTTTGTCATCATGGCCCACTGACCTGAAAAAGTTTCAATATTAACTCTTTGGGACTGTCTAGTACTTCTGCATCATTGGGTAGTGATATGGGTCATGACCCTGTTTCTTACATATTTCACACCATATTCCTCTTGTTGGTAACGGATTTGGCATCCTTGCTACCATATACTGTGTGAATATTGGAAATTCATTCTTATGGTGTCCATTTGTCCTACATGTGGTACACCAAACGACTTCTTGTTTGTCCTTACTTTTGTTCTGGTTTAGATGGAACGTTAATCTCTTCAAATCCTCCTTTATCTCTTTGATGGCTGGATCTGTCTTCTGATATTAGTTTTCTTCTAGTTGCAGGGATGCCTGCAGAGCCTCTTCCTGTGTCTGAAACTTCTGTTGTTGCAGTGAATATTTCAAGTGTGGTAGTAGTGAATTGACGAACAGGTGCATGTGCTACATATCTATCATGAGATATTTCAACTTTCCTTTCAGTAGATTGAATATATAGTCAATATCCCATACAAATTCTCCTAGTTTTTGTAAAGTTTCTATCATCTCGCTCATGTACTAGTCCTCTGGACTTGGCTTCTGAAACTCATTTATCAACAATTTATTGATATCCACAATCGTTCTAGTTGTTCCTGGTGGGTTGTTTGTGGATAAAATCATATACCAATCTAATGCACAATCCCCTAGTGTGATAGATACATGTGCAAGTTTCGTGTCCTCATCAGTGATATGTTTTGCTTCCTAGATATTCTCACAAATGAGTAAGTGCTTCTCTGGGTCCTCCGACACTTCTCCTTTGAATTCTGGTAACCTGATGATCGAATTCTGTCCTGCCATCCTCAATGTTGAACTACTACCTCTGTGTGGTGTAGATACTTGACTAATGCTTCATGAACTGGCTCCCCTAGTTGTTGTACCCTCTGTAGATGTACTTCATGCTGTCTTCCTTTTCCCGAAATTTGGTTGTGTAAATGGTTGTGTTCTTTTTGGTGTGTTAGTCATACATGGGTTGATGGGTTCCATAGTGAGATTAATATGGATAGGATTTCTACCCTCTATTCCCTCTCTTGGACCTCTCATCTTCCTCTCATATGTTTCACGTAGGATTTCCTCAATATTCTCAACAGCCCGGAGATCCTCTACCTCCTCTTCATCACTTGTCAAGCCTTCCCTCACGACTACAACTCTCTTCTTTGTGTTCACCTTGTATTGGTAGGGTACTCCACTGTGCGTTTTTCCAACTATCTCCATGATCTGCTTGATCTGTTCTTCGTCCATTATGATTGGGTCCAAGGCTTCTTCCTTCTTTCCTTTATACATTTCTCCTTCCATTTCTCCTTGTTCTGTCAGTGCTTCCCCTCTTCCCCCATGCACGCAGGGAAGTTTAGTTTTTTGACTCCATTGTCATTACACCTTTGTTATATAAAAATATCTTAATAGAAGTATACAACGATCTAATATACCTTCCTCAAGGCCCTTGTATAAACTCTTTCTCTGATGCACTGTACGACTTCACTGTATCTATTACAAATTCTGTTATAAATCCTACCACAAAATTGTAGAGCCAAAAATCTATTGCGCGGGTGGATTTTTTATTCACCTGTTGTAACTGCTCAATATGAATTGGGGTCCACTCTAACTGTCAGATACAATTAGTTGTGTGATTGTCTTTCAACCTCAGTATCCACTGCTGCAATAAGTATGTAAAATCACAGAAAAATACTTCATGCAGATTAGTAAACACATACTTCTCAAGATATTTGCACGATGTTACTCTAGAGTTTATGTTATCTTTCTACGCTAACTCTTGTTTCTTTGTCTCTAGCTAGCTTTCAATATCTTCTTTTGTGAGATTCCATGGTCTCAACATCCCCTTCTAGCGGTGCATTCTCACCTTCTTGTTTCCCAATTCAGTATTCTTTTGACCCACCTTCCGCAAATCTTACATTCTTTTAACAAATCTTCAGTAGATCCCATCTACTCAATCCTATGTTGTTCCTCCCGGCAAGAGAACCATTTGTTGGTTTAGTTTCTCTTTAAGTTATACCTTTAACATGATTGAACTAGGTTCAAGTCTACTGGGGTTCCAACAAAGCCTCTAAAACTATCGACCCTCCTGGTAAACTAGAAAGAAACGCGGTGCACAGAGTGCACTGCGTAGTCTCACCCGAGATAGTCTTAATGGGTGACTACAATACTCAAGTGCTTGCAGTCCAAGATTGAATGGAGATATGAGAAGTGTGAATGTGGAGTTCTATATATCCTACTAAATAAATATACTGGCATCCTCATTCATGCATGTAATATAGTTGATTCATTAATTCATTCATACATCATTCTAACATCTACCCATAAACAATAAAAGAGACACAAGAATTTAATCACATAACACATGTTTTACCGTGGTTCACCCCTTCCTGGGCTACATCCACAAATATATGGCTCTCAATCTCTTCTATTATGGAAGTTCCAAAACTACAATGCCATGCGCTTTACATCTCATTCTCAGTCGGGTCAAGATCTATTATGAGGCAGACTAGATCACACCAGGCTCCTCAGCCTATGATCTAACCCTCAATATCTACCCTCCTGGCCCTCTCTACAGATAAACACATTACAACATTAGGTTGTATGCCCGAAGTATTACAACTTGTTATCAAAATAGGACTTGTTCCTCTCGTCGTTTCTTCAAACTAAACTACTACCCTCTCTACTCTCTCCACTAATATCCTATATATATATATATATGTATGTGTTTTTGTATCATCATCCATTACAATGTATTACAAAAAACCTAACCCTAATTTCATTATGTCTTCCATACATGCACGCATGATTCTCTTCCTTCCAGCTGTCGCTTTCCTCGTGCATGCCTTTCCTCCGAAAATAGTCTTTCTTTTCTGATTCGGCCTGCTTCCAACACATGGCATTGACATGGTTATGATGTCACCACTTCCTCTAGTTCTTGTTCATACATCATGCTGACTCGACACTATTACATGAATTAACACGTGGCACTATCCTAGATATTTTCATGGTTTTTCATGGTGTTGAATTGGTATCACCACCAGGTGATTAGACCATCGACCCACCGAGCCTTCAACATGGCATTTCTCCTTCAACCTTCCGGTATCATATATGGAACCTTTCTTCACAGAACTACATCATCGGGCAATCGAACCACTGCGACATCGACCCCCCTGATTATTTGCATACATAGTAATTTCATTCGGTCTCAAGAATTCCCCAACAGTCTTCTCCAGGATAGTGGTCAAGGAATTCTAAGAATACATTTACAAAATAATGTATGTGTATTTTGATGATTGGACTATCTACATCCTACTCAAATACCACATCCAATGGTTAAGAATGATGTTGGAGAGATGAAGATAAATTCACTTGTCCTTGAACATCAAAAAATGCACCTTTTCCACACTTATAGGCATTCTGTTGGGACACATCATATGAAAATATGGAATCAGAGTTAACATGGCCAAGATCAAAGTTATTCTCAACTTGAAACCACCAATTAATCATACACAAATCAAAATCTTCTTGGGGCATATCAAATATTATAGAAGGTTCATCTGACACTACTCTAACATCACTTTTCCAATTGACAAGATATTAAAGAAATAAGTTGAGGTTCATTGGAGCCAAGAATGTGATAAATATTTTGAGTTATTGAAAAGAAAATTGGTGGAAGCGCCCATACTAAGATTCCTAAACTGGTTAAGGAAATTCCATTTCCATGTGGATGCATCTAACATTGTTATTGGCTCAATATTATCCCAACCATATGATGATATGGTTGACCACCCAAATGCATTTGCCAGTCAAAATTTAAATAAAGCAGAAAGAAACTATTCAACAGAGCATGAAGCTCTAGAAATGGTTTTTTCCCTTCAAAAATTCTAACACTACTTACTAGAAAATCCATTTATATTTTTCACGGACCATTAGGCACTGAAATATTTAGTCAATAAATTTGTCCATCAAGGGAAAAATTGTCATTGGCTACTACTATTTTAGAAGTTCAACTTCGAAGTTGTAGTCTGACTAGGAAAGAAGAATGTTGGCCCAGATCATCTATCCCGACTTGTGACAAGAGAAGATCCAACTTGGATAGATGATGAATTACTATATGCAAATTTATTTAGGGTTGATGTCTCCAGCCTTTGATGATCATTCTGGAGTTAAGCCACTAGATTTCAAGCTAGGGGCAGAGTATCGAGCTTAGTCTTTTTTCTTTCTCATGCTCGAAAAAACATGAGAATGTAACTGAGTAGACTTTTATCACTTTTTTGGACTCGTAAATGTTATACAAAAAATGAACCCCCTAGAGTCTTCTTTAAACTCTTTTCAGACTCTCTAAACGTGAAAAGATTGTGGAGTGATCTTTCTTCCTTTTCCACTCGTTAAAAGGTTTGAAAAGGCGTCTTTCGAGTGATAACTTATCTCTTTTTTGGCCTCGTGAGACTAACATTACAAAAAAGGACAACATTGGAGTCGTATTTAAGTTGTTTTCAGACTCTCTAAATATGAAAAACCACCTAGTTTCGCTTCTCTATGGAAATCTCATTAAAAAATGAAACAGAGGTCATGAGCATAGTTTCCCTCTCTGTGGCAAGATCGTTAAAAAATGAAACATAGGTTAAGATCATTGTTTCTCTTCTATGTAGCAAGCTCGTTAAAAAATGAAACAGAGGCCATGAGCATAGTTTCACTTCTCTGTGGCAAGCTCGTTAAAAAATGAAACATAAGTCATGAGCATAGTTTCGCTTCTTTGTGGCAATCTCGTTAAAAAATGAAACAAAAGTTACGAGCATAGTTTCTCCTCTTTGTAGCAAGCTCGTTAAAAAATGAAATAGAGGCCATGAGCATATTTTTGCTTATCTATGGCAATCTCGTTCAAAAATGAAACAATCACCTCTCCTATCAGGTTGAGTCTTTCGCCAGATCTCATAGATGTCAAGTCGATTATTTCGTTAGATCTCGTATTTGAACCTTCTTTTCATCCACCTGTATCATTTTTCTCCATCTAGTACATAAATTGGTGACAACATCAAAGTCAGTGAATGAATTGAAGATTGGGGGGGCATGTCTCCAGCCTTTGATGATCATTCTAGAGTTAAGCCAGTAGCTTTCAAGATGGGGGCAGAGTACTGAGCTTAGTCTTTGTTCTTTCTCGTGCTCGAAAAAAAATGAGAATGTAACCGAGTAGAATTTTATCACTTTTTCGGACTCGTAAAGGTTATATGAAAAAGGAACCCCCTGGAGTCTTCTTTAAACTCTTTTCAAACTCTCTAAATGTGAAAATATTGTCGAGTGATCTTACTTCCTTTCCCACTCATTAAAAGTACCTTTGAAAGGGCATCTTTCGAGTGATAATTTATCTCTTTTTCAGCCTCGCGAGACTAACATTATGAAAAAGGAAAACATTGGAGTCTTATTTAAGTTATTTTCAGACTCTCTAAATATGAAAAACCACAGAGTTTACCTTCTCTAGACTCGTTAAACAATCATACATTGAAGGGCCCATATGGGACCAAACCCTTACTTCTTCCAGTTCATTAAACAAAGGAAGAGGGACTTACCGAAGGTGAGTCATATTGAGCATGTGTTACCCTCCTCGAGCTTGTTAAATTAAAAAGAGGTACTAGTCTATCTGGATGGGGGAAAAAATTGAAAGAAGCAAGCCAAGCAGTTTTTGAGAACTTTACTAGTAACCTTACAGTCGCCCTTGAACACAACATTTTATCTTTTCACACATTTCAATTTGTTGAACCTCTGCACTTAACCAATCCTTTGAATTTCCTCACTCCTTTGGGTAACCCGACGTAAATTCACAACATCCATTGCATTATCAAGTTTTGGTTCATGTCAAGTTTTTGCTGTTATGCTTCAGTGTTCAAGGGAAGTACCTGCTTTAAGAGTCATCAAATATCTTGTTTCAATACCCATGTTAGTCCATGTTCACTTGATCTACCAAGTACATCTCTGTGACCGTTTTGTGTTGTTGATGGGGGATACATCAAGACCCTCCCTCGACGAGTCTGTTCCTATTGACTTCAACACATTATCTAGGAGATAGACTTAGAAACTAGTTAGTACCTTGGGACTTGCATGCCTCAATGGCAGGCCTCCTCACGTCCGACAGTGGGTTTAAATCATTGGCCTCTGATCAGATGATTCCACGGATGTTCAACTTCATCTCATCCATTCACATTCATTGGAATGTAATAAAGTAATGTGGGAATCATTGACATCAATGGTGATTTCCCTCGCGCTTGTTAACAATTTACATCATTGACTGGTAATCAAGTGGTTTCTTCCATGTTTGACATCAGGACATATATTCACATGGTTAGAATCATATTTCATCGAGATTGGTAAGAAGACCCTGGGTTGAGTGATCACTCTGATATATACTGTGCCCAGGTTGTGACGGATTTTCTTTTGAAGATTGACACATATACTATTACATAGATCCACTTTGTATTGGTATGTGGCTATGTCTTGTCATATCATAGATCCACTATGTATTTTTTCATGGCTACGATCATTTCATGTCATGGAAGTATAAATCCACATTGTATCTTTGGTGGCTATACTCTTCAACCAATATGATTATGGATCCATAGTGTATTTTATGGCGGCCATACCTGGAAAGTATTTATCACTCAAGCATAGGTATGCCTTCCTTGGGTTTGAAACATGTCATAACATTTGTTTGATGGTTGTTTGTATATTCTACCAGGTTCTCCAAGTCCACACCCTTTCTTTAAATATTTGTAAAGTGTTTCAGCCATCATTCTCTCTTCTGACCTCACACTTTAGGGGGCATTCTATTACACATGAATTTTGCACACCTAGGTACCTCGCCCTAAGTGTCATAAAGTGTCATATAAGTGTCTCATACACCTTGAAACCATGGAATAACCTATGTCACAATCCCTAGTCAATATGGAGGAGGAATATATTACATGAAGGCCAAAATACCAAGTACACATGAATTATTATTAATATTCATGGAAAATAAATTGATTAAGTAATTAAGGCGTGAGAATCCACCTCACATTTGCCTTCATATTTTTTAGGGAAGGTGGAGGATCTCATGGATGGTTGAAATATTTCCTCAAAATCCTTGAGAGATATTTCCTCCCCAAAATCCTTAAGAGATATTTTCTCCCTAAATGTCTTAGAGATCCCTTTCTTAGTGGATCCGATGAGAGATCCTCTCCATGGTGGTTAAGCCTCCAAGTCCTATATAATGAGGGATTTCCATGGAAGAGGAGGAGATGGAGATTGAGAATTATACCAAAATTATTATCTCATAAGTGAGGCACCATTGAAGCATAATCAGTCTAGATTACTTGATCAAAGGGGTTGGACAAAGAGAATTGGAAGAAGTTGTTGCACCTTCATCAAGTTTGGTCTATAAGTACTCTTCATTTGTTCTCATTAATATACATACATGCTTGGCATGTTTCTTTCAAGTTTATGTTTGTTCCACATGAACTTGTATTCATTAGATAGATCTGTATTTGAGCTAATCTCAATAGAATAGGAATCTCTTTGTATCTTTGTTTGTTCTACAGAACCTATCGAGGAGCTTAGGTTTGAAGCTCAACTTGGAATTTGCAAGGACGAACACGATTAAAAAGGTACATACTTTTCTTCTTCCTCTTCATACCTTAGCTTGATTAGATATAAAAGGATGTCAGTGACCACGTTAAGCACTTTTATGTCTTGGCCTTAGGATTCTAGATACCAAGAGGGAATCTGCTTGTCCGCAGGAGGAGTCACCTATAACAAGCAACTCCCAAAGAACTAGAAGAAATTCCAAACTTTTTAGAAGAAGGAAAGGAACCTAAAGATATGCCAGCCAACAAAACAAATATTCTAGCAATGAAAACCACACCATTCACTCTCATGAATGGATATATTTACAAGCTAGGCATTGATATTATTTTGTGAAGCTGAACATTAGAGCATGAACGTAAGGAAATGATTAATGAAGCACGTGCAAGCCCAATGGGATGTCACTTCGAAGACGACACAACAACAACAAAAAATCCTACAGGTGAGTCCCTGGTGGTTGACCTTACATAAAGACTGTCGAGGATAGATAAAGAAACATGATAAGTGTTAGAGGATAGGTTTACCATTATGGAAAAATGAAATTCCTTTGAATTTGGTAAACCCCTATTTACTATTTGATATTTGGGCTACTGATTTCATCAGTCCATTCCCAAAGAGAGAAAAAAAAATCTATTGAAAATAACATCATTACAATAGTTGAGTATTTAACCAAATGTGCAGAGGAAGAACCAATCGAAAATTGTACAAAGGAAACAACCACAAAATTCATCTATGAAAACATGGTAACTAGATTCGATTGTCCGTTGACATTAATTAATGATCAAGGAACTCATTTATCAACAATAAAATTGAAGTATTACTCAAAAAGTTCATTATCGACAAAAAAATGATGACTTCTTATCATCCACAGGCCAACGGAGCTGTCAAGTCATTCAACAAATGATTACATAAGGGATTAACAAAAATATGTGGAATTGACATAGATGATTGGGATGATAAGGTTCCAACAGTAATGTGGACCTATAGAACAATGTATAAAATATCAACTGGTCAGATGCCATTTAAGTTAGTCTATGGTCAACAAGTTGCAGTTCCATTACACTTCTATGCTAATGTAGGAAGGATATCCTCCATCCTGGAAATTTGACCATGTGATTAACACAAGAGAACACCTTTATAAATTAAATCAATCAGAAGAAGAAAGGATGCTTGCACAACAACATCAGGAAACCCAAAAGAATCAGAAAAAATCTTGGAATGACCGACATATTAAAAAGAAGGATATCAATGATAGTGACTTGGTACTCCTATATAACAATATAGTAAAAGACAAATCAAGAAAATTATAAATTGCATGGTTGGGTCCTTATGTGATCAAGGAAATCTAACCAGCAAGAGTAGTACAACTAAAAAACTTGAAAGGGAACCCCTTCAAAAAACTAGTCAATGGGGCGCACTTAAAAATATATCATATAAATAAATCTCAATTCATGCTGGTGAAAACCTCTTCAGGGGTGCCAGTAGGACTCGAATAGGTCGAAAACCCCTTGGGAGGCCTCAATTCGAAGTTTTGAATAAAACAATAAATAAAGAAAAGGAATAAAATAAAATAAAGATAGCCAATAAAGAAGTGAAAGATTAAGGTTTTGCGAATGCTAGAGTTAGGGCTTCTGAACTGCACTTCCGAACCCTTGTGATTGTGTGCGGGATGCCATGGCCCCCTTTGAGGGGGGTGATCCACCCCCTAGGTCCTCGTCCTTGGATATTCAGGCCTTGCAGGCCCTGATATCTTCCTATGCAAAGACGCACAAGGAAACTCCTTCATGGTTTGTCGAAAAATCAAGATAAATCCCAAAGGTAGTTGTGCATGCTCCTTCATCTCGATCACTATACCTCATACTGGCTGAAAAAGGACTGATAGGGAAGTTCATAGGATTTTGGCCCTCCCCAAAAACCATGCATCATTGGATGGAATCAAACTGGCGCAAATTGATCCAGGGACAAATGTCGACGACCTTTTGTGGTAAGGGTTTCTCTGCTTTCTTATTCAAAAAAAATATATATATGGATGTGATTTTACTAAGAAGCCCATATTTCATGGGTTCTCATGGAATGTATCTCAAAAAATGGACTCTTGATTTTATCCTAGAAAATGATATTCCCTCAACAGTCCCTGTGTGGGCAAGATTTCCATTCCTCCCACTCCACTAATAGAATGATAAAACCATAAGAAGTACCAAAAAATCATTGGGAAAATATATTGATCATGTTGAGACAAGAGAGGGACTTCAATCCTGTTCTAGACTCTATGTAGAGGTAGATCTGGAAAAGGACTCCCATAAGCAATACAACTAAATTTAGATAAATGGTCTTATATTCAACAAGTAGATTACGAGCAAATCCCTTTCAAATGAAAATCATGCCATGAATAAAGAAATTTCAATTTTTTTTTACCTCATGTCAAGGAAACTCAGGATCAATATCCGAATCAAGATCAATGGAAACAACCAAAACGGAAAAAAGATATTGGAAAAAACCCCTTGAACCCTTCAAAGGGATAGAAAAAAAAAATATCCAGGTCTGAGAGAAAGGTCTCCAGGCTCTCAACACAAAGGGGAATCAAGTCATAATAGATATGCTATATTACCAATAGAAGATAACTCAGAGGACCCCAGGGAAACCTAGGAATAAAATGGAAAAAAGAGACAAGAAGAGATAGAGGAGGAAGATAGAAAAGGTAAAGAAAAGGAAATCTTGATCACAAGTGGGGAATCCACATCAAAATCTCATCCATATCTCTCCCGAGAGCTCCGAAATTTTTCAAAAGAGGAATACTTGATACTTCTAACATTGATACAGACCTAGAGGTCACCCAACCAACCACAACAAAAAAACCAGGAATAAAATCTCATAGAAATAAAAGAGAATCGGATGCAGACATAGAAAAAGAGCTAGGAATCCAAAAAACAAGAGATGAAGCATTAAAAAAAGAAGGAAAATCTAGGAAAAATAAGGCTTCCGACACAAGGGAGAAACATCCCATCTCTCTAAAGGGGGGCACCAAAATCCACTAATAAATTATGAAATTTGTCTCATGGAATTGTAGAGGATTAGGGAGCATGGATAAAAAAGAAGAAGTTAGAAAACTACTAAAAATAGAAAAACCCTCAATCCTCCTTCTCTGGGAGACAAAAATGAGGGACCTAGAAAGCCTCCAAGATCTTCAAAAAATATGGAAAGAAGGTGAAGGAAAAGCAATCAGTTCTAGAGGAGCCTCGGGAGGAATAGGTACATTTTGGAACATGGAAGATTTCGAGCTAGAGGAGCAGGTGCAGTCCCAGTCTGGTTGAAGGTTTCCCTAACGAGGAAAGATACAAGTATGTTATACTCCATCATAAATGTTTATATGCCAAATAATTATCTAGAAAAAGTTGAATGATGGCGATCCCTTCAGGATCTGGCCATTGGAAATCCCCCTCAAAACTTGATGATTGACGAGGACTTCAACACCACAAGAGGATTAAAGGAAAAATGACTGGGTACTATCATGAGAGATCAATTCAGGGAAAAAATGGATGATCTAATCTCATATCTAGACCTCTTTGATATTCCACCTACTAAAGGTATGTACACTTGGAACAACAGAAGAGAAGGACCAGACCACATTGTAGCTAGGCTGGACCGATTTCTAATAAGAATCTCTTTTCTGGCCCTTCGAGAAAAAACATGTCCTCTGAATATTCCATGGGTAGGATTAGACCATCGTCCTATCTCTCTAGTGTTCGAACCAGAAAAAAATTGGGGCCCTATTCCCTTTAGATTCAATCCCTTATGGATGGATCAGTCGGATTTCCTTTCCTCTATTTCTCAAATATGGAATCGGTGGATAATAGGATCTCCAAATTATATATGGGAGAAGAAGTTGAATTTGGTGAAAGGATTCCTCAAATAATGGGAAAAAACCTCCTCAAACCCAATCCAAAGCAAGGTCAAAGAAAAAAAGCTTCAGCTCAAAAAAATACAAGAGGAAATGGAGACAAAAGAGGTTCAACAAAGCCATATAATGACTGAACCAAAGATCCACAAATAATACATTCAAGCGATAAATGAAGAAGAAATCATCTGGAGGCTAATATCTGAAATTATTTATTTGAAATCAGAGGACCAAAATACATCCTTCTTCTACATACAGGAAAATGCCAAATTTTGGGCCAATCAATCTCTAAAATCAAAACACCGGGAGGGGAAATTATAAAGGAAATTGATCAAATCAAGCAGAAAACTACTAATCATTTCCACAAGCTCTACACTTCAAATGGAATAACATAGGATGACCTATTTTACTCTCTTCTCAGGCACATCCCAAGTAAAATTATGGATGAAGACAATCTAAATCTCAATCGAAAAATTGAAGAAGTTGAAATCATAAAAGATATCAATCAATTCAACGTAGACAAAGCTCAGGGGCTAGATGGTTTCACCCTTCATTTCTATAAAAAATGTTGGCACATAATCAAGCATGACTTCATCAAAATTATAATATTCTCCCATAAATAAATAAAAAATGGGAGGAGCCACCAACTCATTTAGACCCATTTTATTCCAAAATAAAATGGAGCCTCTACCCTGGAAAGATTTAGACCCATTTTTCTCTGTAATATATCTTATAAAATCATGGAAAAATCATTGCTAACATGTTGAACCCTTTTCTCAGATCATTAATCCTTCCTAGTCAAGGAGGATTTGTTGGAGGCCGACAAATTTGGGGAAAACTTATCCTGGTACAAGAAGAAATACACTCCAACAACTCTTGAGGAGAACCAGGTATGGTAATAAAATTAGATATGGAAAATGATTTTGATAGAGTAGAACATGATTTTATTTTCAATGTTATGAAAAAATTTGGGTTCATTCAAGATTTTATTTCTTGTACGGGAACTTGCATTGCGTCCCCCTGGATCGCCCCCCTCTTAAATTGAAGAACAACTCCCTTATTTAAATCCTCTAGAGGCTTAAGGCATGGCTATACACTCTACCCTCTTCTATATGTGATCATGGAAAAGACTCTTAATCAAATGTTGGAGTGGGAAAGAACCATTGGCTCAATCCCAAGAATCAAAATAGCTCAGGGTGTCAAATGAATCAACCATTCACAATTCGTTGATGACACGATTCTCTTGAGTGGAGCTTCAAAAACTATGTCCAAAAGACTAAATCAATTTTTGGACACCTTTCTCTTAGTCTCGGAGGGGGGCTCATCAATAAGACAAAATGTCAAATTTATGTATGGAACATCTTAGATATTATCAAAGCATGGATCAATCAAATTATGGTCTTTGTCTCAATCAAATCGGTCCAGCGTAGCTACCTATGTTCTTAAAATAGTTTCCTAGTGAGTATTGACAACTCTCTATACAAAAAGTCAGGGAAAAGAAGGAGTGTTGGGGATCAAGGTGGCTCAATCCAACGGGGAGGGTGATCCTAATAAAATCAATATTATCCACTATGCCCCTCTATCAATTCTCTTCCTCCTGGCCCCAAAGGGAGTTCTAAAATACATGGCCCATCTCATTCACAAATTTTTGTGGCAAGGGGGAAAAACCAACTACAAACAATTTCACCTAGTGAATTGGGACATAATATCCCTACTCGAAAAAAGTGGGGGAATAGGAATGAGAGATCCTGAATCGGAAAACATAGCAATGCGATCCAAACTTATCTGGAGGATAGTGACGGGAAAAAAGGACTGGTGGAAAATGGCTATAATAAAAAAATATAGGTTGGGAGGAAGAAAAAGATGCATGGATAACACACCTAATCCCCAACCTGGATCTCAAAGTTGGAAACTAATAAGATCTGTTATTCCCTTCTTCAAGGATCATCTATCGTGGATTCCAGGAAATGGAAAATTGATCAGGCTTTGGCAAGACCAGATACTAGGAGTGGAACTCATCTCCTGTGAGGCAGAACTCGGTGATTTGAAAAGATGGTTGATAGTCGAAAACAAAATAACTCCCTTTGACATCTCAACATGGAATGAAAATGAAAGTTGGAAGGAGTGGAGCTTGGGAGGTGTTCCTGCCCACATGCCCAACCAAGCTCAAATTGTGGTCTCAACCCTCAAAGGAGGAGCTCCTATTTTCAGAGATACTCCAGATGGTCGTGGTTGGGGAACAAATGGATACTCAGTAAAAGAAGGATACAACACGCTCTTCTCCTCTCTAAGGGTGCTCCAGAACTCAGCAAAATGGAAAAACGTTTGGAGCCAATATTCTCTGCCTAAAATAAACATCTTTATTTGGTCCCTCACCCATGGAAAATTTCTAACGGGTGAAAATCTAATGAAAATAGGTTTTCATGGTCCCTTCAACTACCCCCTTTGCCAAAATATTCAAGATACCATTCAACGACTATTCTAGGATTGCCCCTTTTCGACAAAAACCTGGAATGTGGATTTTGGAGATCTCACACGACAAATAAGATGACCTTCTGCTCTAAATCCTAGCTTGGGAAATTGGAAAAATTTCTATCAAGGATCCTTTTGGGAAAAACCAATCCTTAAGAAATTATGGAGGGCTTTCCCCAAGTTCATATGTTGGAAGATCTGGCTAGCAAGAAACAAACAAATCTTCCAGGGAAAAATATCCCCTCCCTAAAGTGTTGATGGCAAGGACAAAATTCTACTCTCAGTAGTAATGAACATTAAATATTTGAATATAGAAGAATCGTCCAATTGGAGTACCCCAGAGAAGGACTGGATCACAAGTTTTAACCTTCATTCTGGTAAGAACTCACACTCAGTGCAAAGATTGTGCTGGCAACTTCATACTCTCCATAATATACATGATTGGATCCAAAAGCAACGGGTTCATAGAATTTGTTTTGATGGCGCTTCAAAGGGAAACCCATGGGAGGTAGGTGCAGGGGAGTTTTCTACGATCCCATAGGAAAAAGAATTTTAAAATATTATTGGAATATCAGGAAAGACACTAACAATAAAGAAGAGGCTTATGCCTTACTCAAAGGCCTACAACTAGCAAAGACCCACCAAATTCTCAATATGAATGTCCTAGGTGACTCCAATATTGTTATAAGGATGATGGTTTAGGGGACAAACCCAAAAAATTTAATCCTAAAGCATATAATTGACCAAATACGAGTAGAGTCACAAACCCTCAAGCCAACATTCTTTCACATATTGAGAGAACATAACAAGGCAACATATAATCTAGCGATTAAATCCATTGGGAAATTTCCTGGAACCTTAAACGTGGAGGGTATTGAAGCCTTATCCCCCTTAACCTAATACGTAACATGACCAGGAGACAGTGCAAAAAGGTTGGTGGTGGGGCTTATTGGAGCTCCAACACAAATAAGGATAGGTGGACTAGGCACGTGGACACCAGCGTAACATAGGACAGGTGGATCAGGCACGTGGAGCAAGCTAGTGATAGTGGGGGAAGGTGGATTAGACGGGTGGAAAGCATCATCAATCATCGTGTAGATGCGGCTAACAACTTAGGTGATGGCTCCATCATGGTTTCAGGTGGCCAGTCATTCCACCCACTCACGCTCGTGGGAACACAAGGAATGAAGGCTTCGACAGAGATGCATAGTGCGTGCAACAACCCAGATACGCAGGTAATTTTTCAAAGTGACGCCAGGTTCATACCCAATCTCAGGGACATGAAGATCTCAGGTACATCACACCACGAAGATTATGCCACCTTTATGTTCAGCACGAACTCAACATTAATCATTACATGGGGGAATTTTGGACAGTACTCGTCCTTGTAGGGGAAATATCTTTATGTGGTTTTGGTAATCCATTTTCGACCACCTTACTCCTCAGGCCACTCCATAACATTTATCTTTCAGTTTTTCTCCCTCCAAATCCTCTGAGGTCCTCCTCGCTTATCCTTGAATCACTCATATCCACGCCCTCCTCCTTGTTTTTTCTCCACCCATAAATTAACCCAGTAGCTTCAGTTGACTATGTTGATCTCCTTCCAGTGCTTCAAGGCTCCTCCTCGTTTGGATCTGCACCACCCTACAACACGCCCTATGTCTCATCTTTTCTCCGCTCAGAACTTATTCCAGTGGTTTCTGTTGATTTTGGATCTTCCTGTTCTTTCTCCTTTACACAAAACTCCCAATTCACTATAACCCTACGACCCCCTTAGCATATAGAAAATTTCTCAGAGGAATCGAATCACTTCAGCAATTGTATATATGAAGGGTGTCAAGGGCCTTTTTGTTGGTTCTGGTCATCTAGATCTCGAGGAAGAATGCATGGGTTGCCAAAGAATGCAGATTCAGATGGGATATCTAAGCTCCACTCTAACGTTTGAGATCGAAACCCTTTCTCAACACAGGCACCTGATTGAAAGACTTCAAGATGAAAGTTATTCCCAGATAAGTCAGATCGAGGAGCAGTGTAGCAGTATGGAGATAATGCAATGCCATTTGGATCAGCTTGAACGAGCACAAAAACTAAAAACAATCCAGAAAGCAACGAGGGAGCATCCAAAAATGTTAAATCGGTCACAACAAACCAAATTATTTATCTCAACGAGACCCACTTAGATGCAATTTGGGAGAAAGAACGCCATTCACAGATTAAAATGGAACCGGGTAGTTGAGTCCTTTTAAAATTCAGTTATCATGGTTTTTTTTTCAATATATATCAACAAAGTTTTTTATAGATTGTATTATGTGAAATACAATCAACGCAGTATAGCTAGGGAAGGTAGAAACTCTATGAACATCAAATTGTTTCCAATATCCCAAGATATCAAAGTATTTATTGTTCGAAGGCCTATAATGGCCCTTTTTTGTAAATGAGTGGATTTATCCACACTTTTTGATATATATTTAACAGTTCTTGTAAAAAAAAAAGAAGTGAAAGATTAAGAAAAAATCAAAATTAAGAAAGAAATAAACAAGTCGCTTATTCCAAATAGGTACAAAGTTTTTCAAGAATCACAAGTTATATGATCGAATCAAACCAATAAAGCATTCATTCATGCAACCATATTTGAATTTGAGAAGAGAATAGAGCCCGCGGTCAACATTAAATTCAATTAGAGTAGAAACACATAAATCAAGAGAAAGTTTAGTACCAAGACAAAACCCATGCCATTACTTAAACAGACAGACCATTCAATCCATTGAAAGAGAAGTACATACCCCAGTGGAATGACAAAACTCATCAATCAAATAAGTTTGAATTATGGAGGTCAAGCGAGCGAGAAATATATCAAGCAAGCGAGCATGCAAATAATAATCCAAGTGAGCACAAACATCTTCAAAAAAATAAGCACGTCCTCAAAAATTCAATTTTCAATCAAGTCGAAAAGAGAATAGAGATCGATGTGGTTAGATGCTTCGACCAGAGGTATTCGACTGACTGGAATAACTGACCTAACCAAGTTACAGAAGAAAATAAAATAATGAAAGTTGACCAATTCGGGCGTATTCCCTAAGAAAACAAAACCGACTTAGTCAGAGCAGCTAATCATCCAGACTACGTTAATGTAATTAATGGCATATGATACAAGTTCGACTGCCACACTATCATTGACACAGATGTCCCTTCACAGGAACAAGTAATTACACCCGACATTATGACCAATATGTTCAAATTAATGACATCATTGGATGAATTAAAGTCCTCGCTCCATCTCCTGCCTATAAATATGGACAAGGGATATGACTGTTCCTCATCGTTGTTTACACTACAACACCCAAGTAATTAGAGCATTGAATTTAAAGATGCACATCCAACTACAGAACCTCAGAAATATATGTCTGACCAATAAGATGGTGAAAACATGCCAAGAATGAGAGGACAAGTAGGAGATTCCTTGGTGGAGACAAGGACAAAGTCCAAAATCGACAAAATAGGTGCAACCGAGCTAGAATAATGCATGCAAAACATTTGACAAGATAGAATAAAAGAAATCGATTGGTCACGACACTAGAAAAAATTCACTGCATGGGGAACAAAAGTTGGCACATGGAAGGAGGAAAAAAATTTGCTCAAGTAGGATGGAATCCAACATTTTATTGGCATGCATCAAGTTGCAGAGTTTAGTGGTTGACAAGAGGAAGTTGCAAAGTTCCTTGTGAGTTAGTACCACAATGTCCATCTATGGCTAGAATTTCTAGTTGGGATCATTGGCGGACTGATTCGAAGGATTTTTGGAATTCCACATGGGTGTACTCCTATACCCAAAACCCTAAATTTGAATGACTAGATCCATCTCCTCATAGGAGGAAACTCAACAAAAAATTTCAAGGGTTTGTTAATCAACAGAGTAACCGAACTTCAATAAAAAGACCTATATAATAGTTTTTTATAATTTACAGCTGCTTGTCGAGCTTCATATGTGAAGCTCATGATGTTGGAACACATTGGTCAAATTCTTGAGTCGGGGGCACAGTTTGAATGGGTAGAGCATTTGATTGAATTGATCAAAAGCAATTGCAAGGATTACCAAGAAAATGGTTGGGCCATCAAGTTCCCTTCCTTGTTAATATTACTATCCATGATCCCATTCATCCCAGTCAAGGAACCTACATTCACTGTACGACACAATCCAACCATGGACAACTACAAGTTCTTTTCAACAGGAGCAATCAGGTCATCAGATTTCCTTCCACCTAACATAATGTTTTAAAATTGGGTCAACAATATGAAGAATGTATTAGATAAATGGAGATTCAAGAAAAAATTTCATCGGGACTTACCACCAAGTTTCCATATTCAATTAATCCTTGACTACACCAAACTATGGTGTGGAGTCAGCGGGGGACCAACACGAGAATAAATGGAGTACCAACCGATGAAATATCAAAATTTTTAGGAGCTCGACTGACAACTAGGGTTTATTTCCAATCCCCTCAAAGATATTGAGTGATGACTAAACCATATTAAGCCCCCTCACTAATGTATAATGTGAGGAAGAAAGAGAGGCAACTCTCTATACAATCTCATTC
Organism: Picea sitchensis; assembly: GCA_010110895.2. NCBI lineage: Eukaryota > Viridiplantae > Streptophyta > Pinopsida > Pinales > Pinaceae > Picea > Picea sitchensis. The sequence goes on along the minus strand of SNQJ01S0002098.1, from coordinate 227,252 downwards.
GTCTCAAACTTAGACATGGAAGGAGGAATTACAACAAAGCATACTCGGACTAAAATAAAACAACGATAAAGAATAGCAAGAGGAAAAGAGGTTGACGACTTGGAGGAAGATCCGAAAGACATAAATATTATTTGGCAAGAAACATTCAATTCGGATATTGTACTAGACTTCAATGACCCATTGGTAAGGGAAACAAATTTATTCCTTCACCAATAAGTTTTCTGCAAAGACCCGACTAAAAGAAAATCAAACTCGACAGGACTAGACTATCACTATAAATATTTTGAAGTCGAGTGTTGGGCATCAATTTCAAGAGATGATGGTAGAAACAGATGTAAAGAAGGTCGAAGAAATAAAAACTAAAGAAACTTTGGAAAAAAAATGGAAAGAAGGAAGCAGAAAAAAGAACTACTAGATGACCAACATGAAAAACGTACAGGTCAATCAACTCCAACAACATCACGTTGACTGAAAATGATCAGACCTGTCCCAAGTAAGAAACCTACTATAAAGAATAAACACACAAATATAAGTGCAATCGACCTTACAAGAGAATCACTACCACCTAAGGCCACTCCAATTATTGAGGAAACAACAACATAAAAGGACATGAAAATACATAGGAAGAAACCAAGGAAAGAGCACCGACAAGAATCATCAGATGAAATCATATTAGATACTCCTCCCAACAACAACAATCAAGGAAGTGAATCACACTCAAGGTCAGAATATGTCAACCAGAACTTAGAGAATGGAACTACCAAAAATAATGCCACAGTCGAGTCGACCCCACTAGATAGATTGAACCCAATCAACTCAACACAACATGAATTCAAATCTAGCAAAGAAATTTGGTTGGTATGCCCCGACCCAGTCATAATAGCATGTACATCAGAATGTGTAGAGATGGCTAGAAATACTCAAGGGTTAGTACATATTTATGCACAAACATTAGATGAATCATATCCCCTTGAGAAATACTAAAGAAGTGGAGAAGTCACAACAAGACAAGCAGCTAGAAGTGGAACAATCGACCGACCATGACATTGATCAAGAAAATAGAGATAATAATGATGGTGAAAAATCTTTGAAGGATGGAATAACTCCACCAAAAAATCCTCCTTCGGGAAGTCTTCATAAATACCATTTGAATCCCCCATAACAGATTGGAAGTATAGAGAAAAACAATGAATAAGGTCAAGGGAACAATGATGGCATGAAGGACCCCTTCACATAGCCAGAATAAGAGGAGATTAGTGAGAAAAATCAAGGAAATGATGACACAAACAAAGGAAATGATGTTGAAAAAGAAAAAGAGAAAGAACTTGTAGAAAAGGTCAACAAGAAAAAGAAGAAGACCATACATAGGAAGGATAATACCATACAATCTAGTCGGACCGACATAACTACCTATAGAAACAATATTCGACCCAATGGTCATATCAGATAAAAAGATGCTTGACTTGTATGTTGAAGTGACCAAAGAAGCAATGAAAAAATGGAAGAGGGCCCTCAAGGAAGGTTCTCAACCGACAACATGGAAAAACAAGGAGAAACATATATTGAAAGAATTCACACAACTCGCCAAAGAAAAGATTGGCTTTGAACACCCGACAGAAGGATTCGACCCTCTAGAAACAATAAAACGTTTAGTCAAAACAGTCATAACCACAGGTCCTAACAATTAGTCGGAAATACATCACCTAAGACATGAAAATAAATAACTTAAGAAGATTCATAGTAGATCATTAAGAAGTAACCAGACTATATTGGCTCAGCAAACAACAAGAATTCGGTTCAAAACATGGAAAATTCAAGGAAATACAACAAGAATTAGAACTGGTCAACTCATAGGCAAAAATCCTCAACACTGTACTCAACAAATGACCTTCATACTTCTCCTTACCCTATACAAGCTCAAATCACAAAGAACAATAATTTTTTATCTAAGGAAAACAAGAGAACTCACCTCTGACACAAAATGTAAAGTATCCATATCGACCCACATTGCAAAATAAAAGGCGATGGAAACAGAACTATCAAAACAAGAGAAAGCATGGTTGAGAGAGGCAACTAAATCTCAAAAAACAACAGATAAATCCCTTAAGCACCTCAACCAAGTCGAAAAGAAAACTAAATAATCCAAACAAAACTTTGACCTAGAATCAACTCCTTTGTAAGAACCCCCCTTGACCAACAAGCTAGATTTTCTGGGGAAACTAAAATCAGTGGGAATAGAGGCACAATACTCCATTAAATAATGGAAGATTTTTTCACACCACTTGCAACAAATATCCCCAATCATCTATCAAACAACATTTGTAGGTTTATCGAATCATCTTGCAAAACAGTCGGAGGCCACATCGAATTATCAACAAAAGTTCCAGTTTTTCAACCCCACACCCTTTGAATCAAAAATTATAACCACTAGCCATCAGTCAAGAAATCTAGAGGTAATCATTGAAGGATCAGAGGAGTCACATGTATAAGTCAAAACAACACCTCTGCCACCAAATGTCAAAATTCATGAGTGGGAGATTCCTCAAGAAATACATGAACATAACGTGTGGTCGGGTGCAAATCCATAAACAAGCAGGCGAAATGCAAGCAAATTGAGTCCAATAATTCTTGACATCAACATTTTGTTTCTCCTTATATCACTCTTTCTCATTTTCATATTGTAATATTTTCAAATATGATATAACCTACTGGTGAAAACCTCTTCAGGGGCACCAATAGAGTTTGTCAAAAAAATTCAATGTAATAGCCACACTTCCCCCTTGCTCGTGATAACCAATAAATTGAGGGGGGGTTGGGGGCATATGTTGTAGGGGATAGTTGGCACTATTGACTAGATCCGCCGATCGACTGGTCAAGTCTACTGTAGAAGTCGGTTAGGGAAGTTGGTTGAATAGATAGTTAGAGTCAACCGACCAAGTAGTTAAGAAATGTAACCAACTAGTAATTGTATAACATACATATATGTGTGTGTGTGTGTGGCTATGCAATGGAAAGATAGAGAATGTTTTTCTATCTAATAAAATGCATTTATGGTTCTCCCACTTCTTCTATATGTCTACTTGTGTCTCTATGTGATTCTATATATGATGTTGTGATGTGTATTTCTCTGTGTAAGGATCTACCATTAACTTATCGTACTTTCCCTTAGAATACAACAATTCCCTGGTAGTAATCAACATCTATACTACTGACGATGTGACTGAGACATTCACATTTCGAGCCAATCAGCCCCATGAAGACCATTTTCTTATCTATGTAGATTTTAACATGCATCATCCAAGTATATAAAAAATGGTTGCATTTTATAAATCAAAGATAAATTATTCTTTTTTGAACCAATATGTGTGGGGCTAACAATACCCACAAGCATATGTTTCACATTGGAGGTGAGGGCTTCAACCAATATATTATAATAAATGTTTAGGAGAGTAAAGAGATTCTAGTTCATGATGAGCTTAGGGTCTTCAACATTAAGATTGAACTTGACAAAATCCTTTGCTAATTGAAGTTCCCAATGATTGGTTTTTTATAAACTCGTCTATAAAATTGAAGTAGATTCAACCCAACAAACTCCCAATGATAATATTATTGGACAATAATTTATTGGATGTGATAAAGTTCATATCACAACAGACAAAATAAACTAAATCATTTGTCTAAGGGTCTTGAAAGTACAAGTGGTTCCTACATAGGGATAATGCATGTTTATCAAAAGTAGATCTATTCTATTACAAAAAAATCATCATTGAAACATACATAATCAAATTCACCAAAAGTCCATCTTATGGGAGAATGTTCTTCATATTCTTGGTCAAGCCTCAAAATATCATATTATTCAAAATTAACTAGTCATTCCATAATCATCGGTAAGAATGGGTCCAATAGTAATGGATATGCCCTATGGTGTTCCTTGTTAAGTTGAAATAGAATATATCGAGAAAAACATATTGAAAAATAGCTACATAAAGTAAATAAATAGAACTATAATTGGAAAATAGAAATTGTAATCAAATCTTTATTGATATTTAGAATTGGATGCAATGTTTACTTGTCTCTTCAAGAGGGAAACCTCCAAGATTAACATAGATACAAAAAAAATAAAGTTCACTTGAGAAATGATTACATAGATCGTATTATATATAGTTTTTAATTGACCAAAACACTAACCATGTAGTGGATTTCAATTAATGAGCCCTCAACAACCTAAGTAATGGACCTTATTTAATGAGGCCACTTACAATTATTGATTTCACACTCTACTACCTTGTGGGTATAAAAAACTCTATTTACGACTACAAGCGAAGCATAAGTGCAAAGTTTTTTTTTTTTTTTTGCAAGAAGATGATGACGAAAACAGTTAACCACACAAATGACGACGAATGTAAGCATGTAGTCAAGGAAAAAGGCTACTATGAATCCACACACTTGCACAAGAGCATCTGGGCGAAACGTGTGTAGAAAAATAAGGAGAAAAAGACTACCCGCCCGACAAAAACACGACCACGCCTACAAGCTAAGGGACAATATCCCCCTCCTGACACAATGGCCTTGATGAACAATACAAGAACCTCAAAGCACGTGAACCAAATGCATGAAGGCGTTCAACCCATCCGCCAAAAAAAAACTTACAACGCTCAAAAACTCTCACACGGAAGACACTGACTCCGACGAAGTTATCATTTGCCGCTATCCAATAGGGTGCACCATGATCCCCTCATCAAGAATCATGTCGGCCCCATGTGATAGACGCATCAATAAACTTGGCACAACACATCCTACCTAGACCCAGGACTCTAGATAACTCTGACGCGCTAGGAATCGCACTGACAAGAAGGTTACACACATACCCCAGGCAACAGGTCGATGAGACGTAGGATAGTGTAAACAAGAAAAAACAAGTTGTTACATGACTTCGCCAACAACTTCACCTATTCATCAAGTCTAATGCTAATGATTACAAATCTAATTTACATTAGTTGCACTCTAATTTAGCAAGTATAATTTACAGTTTAGTCAAAACTCACCAATCTCATTTAATCATTAATTACAATTTAATTCAACAAGTTCAATCTACAATTTGGTCAATACTCACTACTCTCATTTAATCATTAATCACCATCTAATTGGGAAATTCTAAATAAATCCCAAAATTACAATCTAACTATCAATTAACAATATATAACCACATTAACCATATCAATGTAGAATGCTACAATTATAACACTTGCAAAACAATTAAATTACACATGTCGTCTATCTATAGTAACCATACCAAAATAACTAGTTGTCTATTAACATTAAGAAGGAAACTAGTAACCATTAACATTGTTGTAGAAATTATCATCATTGTAGCATTTAACATGGAAATTAACATGGCAATTAATATAGCAATTAACATAGCAATTAACATTGCAATTAACATGGCAATTAACATAACCAGTAACATTGTTGTAGCAATTATCATCATTGTAGCATTTAACATGGAAATCAACATGGAAAATAACATGGCAATTAACATAGAAATTAACATGGCAATTAACATAACCAGTAACATTGTTGTAGCAATTATCGTCATTGTAGCATTTAACATGGTAATTAGCATGGAAAATAACATGGCAATTAACATGGCAATTAACATGGCAATTAACATGGCAATTAACATAGAAATTAGCATTGCAATTAACATGGCGTTTAACATAAATGTTGACCATTAATGCAATCTATTCTCAGAATTACCAAAATAATAAAAGAACATTATCATTATCATGCATAAAGCTTATGATTAAGGTGCTATTTAACGAAAAATCTTCCAAAAAGATATCTAGCGAAAATAAAAGTGTTTAGGTCGAAACAATTGTCCATGACTAAAATGGAGGTCTAGGAATGTTATCATCTAGCCACTAAAAGGGGGTTGTCCCAATTAATGTTCCACTATCCAAGGTTGTACCAGCAGGTGAGCGTTATTACCGTCAAACTCAGGAATTGCATACTCGAAATTAATGTTTTACTGTCGAGTTAAAACACATGTACTGTACAGATGACAATGCACCCTACATAGGCCATTAAAACATGAAAAATCACTCTTAGAGAGGGTAATCACGTAGAACCAGGGTAATTCAGTAACAAGGTGCAGAGAAAGGGCAATTTTTAGGTGCATAGGCCACTAGAGTTGTCTTTAAAAGAAAAAAAATATCAGAGAAGTAATTACATGCAATGAAGTGCCTTTAAGTAAAAAGAAAAGAAAAGGTTCAGGCTAGGAAACCTCTTCAAAAATCGCAGGGAGATAAATTCTCCAACCCAACACAATCAAGGCAACAATCGAATCGCGCGGCTTCAAAATGTTTGGGAATGAGTTGTGGAATACAAACTTGGACAAATCGCGATGTGAACAAGCAAGGAGGAAGGGACTGGTTAAATAAATTTGAATGAATATTTAGAAGAGAATATAACTGTCTAAATATACAGAAATTGCAGAGTCAAAATAGGGGTTAGGTAAGTTGCATGAGCATTGAGTTAATCAAGGTAACTCGTTGAGTTAAATTCACGGTTTTAAAAGAGAGAAAACAAGAGCATGAATGCGGGGGTGGGATTTGTTGTAAAAATGAATTATAATAAGATAAGTACTAGGCATACTCAAACGCTATCGAAGCATCAACTAAAAACACATTCACACTCTGTACAGGATAACTATCCTGTCACTGTTACATGAAAATTGTTGTCAACATTTAGATACGCAGTCATGCTAGGTTAATATTTACTGTCCAAAACAATGCCATCATACAGGTGATTAATATTTATTGTCCTAAGACACAATCCCTCCGATTGGATGTGTTTCATTAAGAAGGAAGACACACACAAAAAATGCAGATGTACGATTTCGCTTTGGTAGATTCATTGACTAAAACATGTAACACAACTAACAAAAGAATGGTTGGGTTGTGGGTATCACTGTCCAAACCATGAGACAAACAGTATGAGCAATAATCCCTCATCTCGTTGTCCATCAAAAGAATAAAACATAGTCACCTTCAACGCAGTCTCACATAATAGAAGTCCAAGGCTATCAAACATAGAGCAAGGATTTACCCAGCAACATATAAAAATGAGGTATAAAATGAGATAACAAACGAGATATAAAAACGTCGAGTTTAAAGAAAACTTCGCTATCAATCAAATTTTCCAGGGTTAATTAAACACATCAAGGTGCAAGACCAATAATCAGTCAAGGACAAACAATAGAGGTAGATGGCTGACAGGAACATCCTTCGCTCATCATCCACGCATAGAAAAGCAGGGCATTGAGATCCATAGGTCTATTAATGTTGAAGCGATGAGCGTAGATCAGGCTCCTGGTCGACTGCTCAAGCACGAACTGATGAGCTAGGGACGAAGGAAAAAATGAACCGCAATCATCGCAATAAATAAACCTCAAGAGGGTCAAGACATGCAGGGATCGAAGGCCAATCAACATCAAGCTAAGGCTATGGGGAAATTTGATTCATCAACTAGAATTATAAGACTATCATATTATTTACCTGATTAAGCATACAAAAATGAAAGCATAAATCATACTAACAATCTACCACGCAGAAATAAAGGAAGTGTATTGTTGCCCAATCCCCCGCTCTGAGTTGATGTCCCACATGCTCAGTGCAACTCCCTCTTGTCGACCAATGAGACTTCACCAGTACCTCCCAACCAACACTGGTGGTACTCTTCTTCCCCCTTATCCCCCCAATCCATAAAGGGGACACGCACACTAAACAAAGAATCAGTTATCTCCCAACTCACCTCACAAGGTCGAGCTACCACTCCTCACCGAGCTGGGTATCCCAACTCCCACAAGTTAAGTCAGTCAAGTATAAATTTCTGGAGCATAACATTACGCATAACAGAAGAGATCCATCATCCTTCTCCTCCCTCCATTATATAGAGTTTTGAAGTCCTTTACTTTCCCCAAATCCCATTTAATTAAATGTTTAATATTTTAATTCATAAAAAAATCCTCCCCGTACATGTGTCACCCATCCCCTACATTCCTCCATAAATTAAATTCATTAATTCATTAATTATCCCTATTTCCCTCACTCACCTAAAGGCACTCCTAGAATCGCTCCTAGGTGTCCCCATATCCCCTTACAAGTTTTAATGACTTTCCCCCTTATTAATTTACTAGTTGAGTTTAAATTAGAAAGTTCTTAAATGCTAGATACCTTACTAAGTTTGACTATCTTCTTTTTCCTTGTGTTTCCCATTTCTTTTTATGTTTCTCTATTTTTCCTAGTTTCCTAATTATTTTAGATTTCCCTCTTTCCCCTTTTTATTTAAGCTCAAAAAGGCATGTGCAGAAAATTACCCTTTTTCCCTTTTTCTTTTTAATGAATAAATTTTTAATTAGCATAATATAGTAAAAAAATTATTCCCCCTTTTTAAATTTTATCCCAAAAGATTTTTATAAATCAATTTAATTGCTTACCCCCTTCTTGTCACAAGATTAATGAACATTATCATTATATATATATATATATATTAATAAATATATAAAAATTATATCACAAATACAATTTAGACCTAGACTTTATTTTCCTAGGATGGGCGACATTTTATTAGGGGGAATGTTTTAAATCTTCCTTAACACGTTATTCATCCTAAATCCATCTAGATTTATCCAATTATTAAATAACAACGCAACGTGCCCTTCAAGATGCACTAGGTGCTCCAAGGGTGCCACTCGTCTCTTTTTGTTTCTCTTGCACGAAGTGCCCTTCAGGATACACTACGTGCTCCAAGGGTTCCACTGGCCTCTTTCCATTTTTCTTGCGCGACATGCCCTTTAGGATGCACCACATGCTCCAAGGGTGCCACTCGTCTCTTGACTGACTTGGTAGACATAAAAAACCCTAGAGTCAATAATTCGCCAGGTGATCTTGTGGGATACTAAGGGCCTCTAATAAATAAGGTCCCTGCCTTATTGCGCACCCCTTAGAATTATCATGCGCGACTGTCATAGTTGGCCCTCACGACAAAGTGGGTCTTCTCGAACTAGGTAGTCGTTAACCTATAGTTCGAGCCATGAAAAGAGTGCTAGTAGGCTATGGCAGGGCGGTTGTCCACACCTCTCCCTCAACGTCTCTGGTAGTCGTGCATGACCCCTCTATTCCACATGTGAGTCTGTTCGGAAAGTTATCATCAGCCTGCATCATCAACGAATCATGTCATAAATATATCCATAATCATATCATCTAATCCGATGCACTAATATCACATATAAAACATTTAAACCCCAATAGTTCACTCCCTGACTCGATCTGAAGTCCTAGGGGTTCCATCGATGCCTCTGCATCCTTGAGGTCCAAAATCCTGAACACTCAGTAAAACCGAGTCAATAGAACCTGTCTAAGTCAATGCAGCAAAACAACATGTCATCAAACCATAATGCCTCATAATCAAAATCAAATGTTTAATAGTATAATAATCTGGATCACTTACGAGCAAATGTCCTCAAAGAATAAGTTCGCTCAGCATGCGCAAGAGCAAGATGTTACATACACCCCCTCTTGGTGTATACATTGTATCGAAGTTTCATAGTATAAGTGTCGAAATAATGTGTATCACAGTATCATAAGTCTATCTATCAAACAAAAATGGAAATTGTTGGTGCATATCATATGCGTCCTCCCAGGTCGTCGAGTGCAGACTATAGTTGTCCCACTAAACCTTGACCTGATCTATTGTTCGACGTCATACTTGTTGAATGTGATGATCCAAGATGTGGATCAACTCAGCCATGAGTGCCCCCTCATCTGATACCTGCAAGGAACTCATGTCAATAACATGTGTGGGATCACTAATATAATGTCTCAAAACGGATACGTGAAAAACATCGTGCATACGCCTCAAAGAATCAGGCAAGGCTAGTCGATAGGCTACGAGCCCCTTCCTCTCCACAATATTGAAAGGTCCCATAAACCTAGGAGAGAGTTTATCACCCTTTCCAAACTTGATCGAACTCTTATTCGGTTTAACCCACAAGAAAACTTGGTCGCCAGCCACATAACTACAGTCGACACGGTGCACATCGACATAACTCTTATGTTGATCCTACGCTTCTTTAATCCTTTGTCTTATTGTTTTCATTTTCTCTTCCATTTCTTGGATCGCTTCTGGTCCCACCAGGACCCTATCCTCAAGCCAATCCCAACTCAAAGGCGTCTGACACAGTCACCCATAAGGAAACTCGAAAGGCGCCATCTTGATGGTTCTTTGGTAATTGTTGTTATAAGAGAATTCTATCAGAGGCAATAATTCTTCCCAACGCTTTTGTTGGTCCATCACATACATGTGAAAAATGTCCTCCAAGGAATGGTTTATTCATTCGGTCTGCCCGTCATTCTTCGGGTGATACACAATATTGAAGTTAAGTTGGGTTCCCAAGGCCTCTTGAAAACTCCTCTAGAATCATCCAGTAAACATCGATCCTCAATCATATATAATCCTCTTAGGCACACCATGATGCCTCACAATCTCATTGATGAAAAATCTAGCTATGTCAGGTGCCTGATACGTCGTACGCACGGGAATAAAGTGAGCACTCTTCGTCAGAGTTTCTACTACTACAAAAATTGAGTCGTGTCTCCTTGCCATCAGTGGCAATCCAACAATAAAATACATCGAAATAATCTCCCATTTCGATTCCGGAATAGCGTGCGGCTATAGTAATCTTGTTGGATGTCTATGCTCAGCCTTTATCTGTTGACATTCTAGACATCTGGCCACATAGTTTACTATGTCTTCCTTCATTCCCTTCCAGAAGAATAAGGGTTTAAGGTACTCCCTCATCTTTGTGACTCTTGGGTGAGCCATGTAGACTTCTCTATGATCCTTGCTTAGGATCAAGCTCCTCAACTCGTCGTTCGGTGGTACATAAATACAATTTTTAAACCTCAATAATCCATTGTCGTCAAATGTAAATCCTTCAAATATTGGTACCATCATTTTGTTTTTTCCAATAAAACCCTCGACCTCTTTGTACCAGTCATCATCACACTGTAAAGTTAGAATATTTTCACATAGATTCTTCTGAAGAGGCAACACTGAAAATATGCATGGTCTTCGACTTAATGCATCTGCCACTTGGTTCATTGTTTCTTTTATGTAAGTAATCTCGAAGTTGTACTCGCTAAGCAATTCCGACCAACGCCATTGTCGTGTGTTCAGGTCGCTTTGCGTAAAGATGTGCTATAGTCCACAGTGGTCCGTCTTTAGTTCAAATTTTTGTCCAACAAGTTAGAGTCTCCAAACCTTCAAGGAATATACGATGGCTAACAACTCCAAATCATGTGTCACGTAGTTTTCCTCATGCCTTCTCAGTTTCCTCGAGATGTATGTGATCACTCGACCGTCTTGCATCAAGAATCCACCTAAGCATTCCTTGGATGCGTCAGTGCATACCAATAATTCTGGGTCCATGTCAAGGACCTTTAGTATTAGTGTAGTTGTTAACAACTCCTTGAGCCTCCGAAATGCTACCGCGCATTTCTTGGTCCAAACAAACTTCTTTTTTTTCTTCTGCAATTCCGTGATCGGATCTGCTATCTTCGAAAATCCTTCGACGAACCGTCGATAGTATCCTGCTAGACCCATGGAGATATGTACTTCCAGGATGTTCGTCGGCACAGGACATTCCATAATATCCTTGACCTTCACTGGATCCGCAACGATACCTTCACCGGAGATGACATTCCCTAAGTAGTGAATCTTCGATTAATAAAATGAGCATTTGGACAACTTTCCATACAATTTGTCCTCTCGCAGACACTATAGTACCAAGCGCAAATGATCTTCATGCTCCTAAGTCGTCCGAGAGTAGATCAAAGTATTGTCAATGAATACTTGGATGAAATTGTCCAAGAACTCGCAGAACACCACATTCATCAAACTCATAAATACCCTTCGGGTGTTTGTCAGTCCAAATGGTAAAACAGTAAAATTGTAATGTCCAAACCTTGTCTTAAAGGCAGTCTTAGGGACATCATCCTCCTTGATCTGCAAATGGTGATACCCTAATCACAAATCGATCTTTGAGAACATTGTCGCACCCTTCATTTGATCGAACAGATCATCAATCCTTGGCAATGGATACTGATTCTTGATTGTTGCCTTGTTCAATTGACGGTATTTAATGCAGAGCCTCCACAACCCATCCTTCTTTCATATGAAAATAACCAATGCACCCGACAGTGACACACTTGAACGTATTAGTCCGAGGTCTAGCAGTTCCTTCAATTGCATTCTTAACTCCTGTAACTCTATGGTTTACATCCGATAAGGAATTCTCGCTATCAGTTCAGTCCCTAGTTTTAGGTCTATAGTAAACTCCATTTCCCTCTTTGGCGACATCCCAGGTAACTCCTCTGGAAAGACATCTGCAAACTCTCTCACCACTGGAAGGTGTTCTATACCTTCTGCTACTCCCTTCTCGTTTAACGCAAGGATCGCATAGATCTTGCACCCCTTGCACATACTCTTCCGTAGCTATAAGGAAGAGGTGAACCTCGGGGAAAATCCCTGGTTCTGACCTACAATCACATGTCTTTGTCTCTCATCATTGACCAAGCTCAACCATTTCATCTTACAGTTGAGTGTCGCCTCATGTGATTCCAACCAGTCCATACCGATCATGACGTCATAAGATCCTAAGATCGTGACGTACAAGTTGGCCCTAGTCACAAACTCTCCCAAGTTGAGGGTGCATCCCATAACCTTTCCTCCAACCTTCTGTTTGGCTCCAGAATCCATCTCTACGAAGCTAAACTCATCTTGTTCGACTGTCTTTACCTTAATCCTTTCTAGAGTTGCACTAGAAATGAAACTCTTGGTAGCACCAAGATCTATCAAAATACTAAGGGTCTAGTCAAGGAAGTTACCTGACGTGTCAAGAACAGTAGACTGGTGCTCTTCCTGGAAGTTATTTACCGCTGTATGATTGATGGGTCTTACCCAAATCTCCCACAGTGGTGGGTCCGGCTGATCCATATGTTTTAGTCCTCTCCACTGGGCAGTCACACTGGTAGTGTGGATCCCCACATGTCCAACACCCCTTCTTCAGTCCAGTACTCCTGGTACCCGAAGTAGAAGATGATGACCCACTGGCCTGGAATCCTGGTTTGTTCTGTTGAACATGCCTAAACTATTGTTGTTACGGGTGACGCTAGTGTTGATGCTGTGGTCCCTGATAAGGTGTCCGCTGTTGAGGTGCCGGTCGTCGAGGTGTAGTGAAATTGGATCCCCTCTGTAAGCCACGATATCCTGGCATAGGTCTAGCTGGTGTCTGATGCTACTGCACACCAGATGACACGTGACCTACTGGTCTCATTAGATTTTTTCTCTGACCCCCATTGATAAGATCCTCCTCTGCTATGAGGGCCTTCTGGACATCATCATGCAAGGTTTGAGGCATAAAAATCCTAACCTTTGGACGTATGTTGCCATTAAGGTTGAAAACGAACTTGTTGACCTTAAGTTTCTCAGTATTAATACGCGGAGCATACCAAAGCAGCTCCATAAAACCGACCGCATACTCAGGAACCGTATGGTCGCCCTGTCGTAAGGTGTTGAACTCATTGAGTTGATGCTTAATGAATTCCTCTGATAGGTACCTCTCTCGGAACAGTTCCTTGAACAATTGCCATGACTTGTCTTCGATGGCCATGTTTAGTTGTGGCAGGAGCGTCTTCCACCATAGAAGAGCACTCCCCTTTAGTCAAAGACCGCCATGTGGACCTTCATGTTGGAGATATAGTCGTGAAGAGAAAATAACATCACCATATTCTCCAACCATGCCTCGACGGTTGCGTCGTCCGGGGCACCAAATAACTCGGGAAATTTGACCTTCTCGAGTTCACAGTGAATACTACCCATACCAAATGGAGTGCGTGGTGGACCCTCAAGGGGTGTTGACGCCCTAGCCTCATCTTTGTCCAAATGATTGATCAGTGCCTCGTACATCCTCTTAAAAGACCTCATCAACCCAACCACGTCACCCACCACTATCTTCTCCTTCCCGACAACCTATTCGTCTCCCTAGGGGTTGGACCCCTCAGGCATGGATGTTGTTAGAGGTGTCACGCCTCCTCCCCTAGCACATTGTCATATGCCTCTGTGACGTCCTCTAACCATGATTACCTTCACGGATACAAGTCAACTCAATTAGCAACATTATAATAAAATCATAACAACAAAATCCGTAGTGATCCCAAGTTGCAGATTGAACCTGGCTCTGATACCAAATGTAAAAACCCTTATTTACGACTACAAGCAAAGAAGAAGTGTAGAGTTTTTTTTTTTTTTTTTTTTTTGCAAGAAGGTGATGATGACAATAGTTAACCACAAAACTGACGATGAACGCAATCATGTTGTCCATGCAACAGGCTACTATGACTCCATGCACTAGCACAAGAGCGTCTGGGTGAAACGTGAATAGAAAAACAAGGAGAAAAAGAATAATCGCCTGATGAAAACACGACCACGCCTACAAACTAAGGGACAATATCCCCCTCCCGAAACAATGGCCTTGACGAACAAGACTAGAACCTCAAGGCACGTGAACCAAACACATGAAGGCGTTCAACCCATGTGCCAAAAGCAAACTTACAACGCTCGACAAATCTCACACGAAAGACACTGACTTCGACCAAGTTATCATTCGCCTCTATCCAATAGGGTGTGCCATGATCCCCTCATCGGGAATCATGTCGTCCCTATGTGATAGATGCATCAATAACCTTGGCACAACACTTCCTGCCTGGACCTAGGATTCTATATAACTCCAATGCGCTAGGAGTCACACTGACAAGAAGGTTACACACATACCCTAGGCAACAGGTTGATGAGACGCAGGATGATGTCAACAAGAAAATTCAAGATGTTACACGACTTCGCCAACAACTTCACTTATTCATCAAGTCTAATGCTAATGATTACAAATCTAATTTAACATTACTTGCACTGTAATTTAGCAAGTATAATTTACAGTTTAGTCAAAACTCACCAATCTCATTTAATCATTAATTACAATTTAATTCAACAAGTTCAATCTACAATTTGGTCAATACTCACTATTCTCATTTAATCATTAATCACCCTCTAATTGGGTAATTCTAAATAAATCCCAAAATTACAATCTAACTATCAATTAACAACATATAACCACATTAACCATATCAATGTAGAATGCTACAATTATAACACTTGCAAACCAATTAAATTACACATGTCGTCTATCTATAGTAACCGTACCAAAATTACTATATGTCTATTAACATTAAGAAGGAAACTGCTGACCATTAACTTCGTTGTAGCATTTAACATGGCAATTAATATAGCAATTAACATAACAATTAACATTGCAATTAACATGGCAATTAACATAACCAGTAACATTGTTGTAGCAATTATCATCACTGTAGCATTTAACATGGCAATTAACATAGCAATTAATATAGCAATTAACAATGCAATTAACATGGCAGTTAACATAACCAGTAACATTGTTGTAGCAATTATCATCGTTGTAGCATTTAACATGGCAATTAACATGGAAAATAACATGGCAATTAACATTGCAATTAACATGGAAATTAACATAACTTCTGACTATTAATGCAATCTATTCTTAGAATTACCAAAATAATAAAATAACATTCTCATTATCATGCATAAAGCTTATTATTAATGTGCTAATTAATGAAAAATATTCTAAAAAGCTATCTAGACAAAATAAAAGTGTTAAGGTCGAAACGACTGTCCATGACTAAAATAGAGGTCTCAGAATGCTATCATATAACCACTAAAATGGGGTTGTCCCAATTAATGTTCCACTGTCAAAGGTTGTACCAAAAGGTGAGCGTTTTTACCATCAAACTCAGGAATTGCATAATAAAAATTAACGTTTTACTGTCAGGTTAAAACGCAGGTACTGTACAGATGACAATGCACCCTACGTAGGCCATTAAAACATGAAAACACACTCTTAGAGATGGTAATCACACATACCGAGGGTAAGTCAGTAACGAGGTGTAGACCAAGGGCAATTGCCAAGCTCAGAGGCCACTAGAGTTGTCTTTAAAATAAAATAAAAATCAGAGCAGTAATTACATGCAATGAATCGCCTTCAAGGAAAAAGAAAATAAAAGTTTCAGGCTAGGAAACCTCTTCAAAAATCACAGGGCAATAAATTCACCAACCCAACACAATCAAGGCAACAATCAAATCACGCGAATTCAAAATTTTTGGGAATGAGCTGTAGAATACAAACTTGGACAAATCGCGATGTGAACAAGCAAGGCGGAAGGGACTGCTTAACTAAATTCGAATGAATGTTTAGAAGAGAATCTAACTGTCTAAATATACAAAAACTGCAGAGTCAAAATAGGGGTTAGGTAAGCTATGTGAGCACTAAGTTAAGAAAGGTAACTCGTTGGGTTAAATTCATGGTTTTAAGAGAGAGAAAACAGGAACAGGAATGTGGGGGTGGGATTTTCTATAAAAATGAATTATCACAATCTACAAGTACCAGGAATACTCAAACACTATCGGAGCATCAACTAAAAATGCATTCACAATCTATACAGGATAAATACCTCATCACCGTTACATGAAAATTGTTGTCAACATTTAGATACGCAGTCATGCTAGGTTAATATTTATTGTCCAAAAAAACACCATCATATAGGTGATTAAGATTTACTTTCCTAAGACGCAATCCCTCGGATTGGCTATGTTTCATCAATAAGGTAGACACACAAAAAAAAATGCATATGTACGATTTCGCATTGGTAGATTCGTTGACTAAAACATGTAACACAACTAACAAAAGAATGTTTGAGCTATGGGTATCGTTGTCCAAACCATGAGACAAACAATTTGAGAGATAAGCCCTCACCTCACTGTCCATCAAAAGAATAAAATGCAGTCACCTTCAACGTAGTCTCACATAATAGTAGTCCAAGGCGATCAAACGTAGAGAAAGGATTTATCTAGCAATATATAAAAACGAGGTATAAAACGAGATAACAAATGAGATATAAAAACGTTGAGTTTACAGAAAACTTCCCCATCAATCAAATTTTGCAGGGATAATTAAACGCATCAAGGCGCAAGACCAACAATCAGCCAAGGACAAACAACAGAGGTAGATGGATGACAGGAACATCCTTCGCTCATCATCCACGCACAGGACAACAGGGCGTTGAGATCCATAGGTCTATTAACACCGAAGTGATGACCATAGATCAGGCTCCTAGCCAACTACTGAGGCATAGACTGATGAGCTAGGGACGAAGGAAAAAATGAACCGCAATCATCGCAATCAATAAACCTCAGGACGGTCAAGACATGCAGGGATCGAAGGCCATGGGAAGTAAATCAACATCAAGCTAAGGCTATGGGGAAATTTTAGTCATCAACTAGAACGCTAAGACTATCATATTATTTACCTAATTAATCATACATAACTGAAAGCATAATTCTTACTAACAATCTACCACGCAGAAAAAAAGGAAGCGTACCATTTCTCAATCACCCGCTATAAGTTAATGTCCCACGTGATCCATGCAACTCTCGCTTTCTAACTTATGAGACTTCACCAACACCTCCCAGCCAACACTAGGGGTACTCTTCTTCCCCCTTAGCCCCCCGAGATGCAAAGGGGACACACCCACTAACCAGAGAATTAGCTAGCTCCCAGCTTGTCTCACAAGGCTGAGCTACCACTCCTCACCGAGCTAGGTATCCCAACTCCCACAAGCTAAGTCAGTCAAGTATAAATTTTTGCAGCGTTGCATTACGCATAACAGAAGAGATCCATCATCCTTCTCCTCCCTCCTTATATATAGTTTCGAAGTCCTTTAATTTCCCCAAATCTCATTTAATTAAATGTTTAATATTTTAATTCATAAAAAAATCCTTCCCGTACGTGTGTCACCCATCCCCTACATTCCTCCATAAATTAAATTCATTAATTAATTAATTATCCCTATTTCCCTCACTCACCTAAAGACACTCCTAGAATTGCTCCTAGGTGTACCCATATCCCTTTACAAGTTTTAATGACTTTCCCCATTATTAATTTACTAGTTGAGTTTAAATTAGAAAGTTCTTAAATGCTAGATACCTTACTAAGTTAGACTATCTGCTTTTTCCTTGTGTTTCCCCTTTCTTTTTATGTTTCCCTCTTTTTCCTAGTTTCCTAATTATTTTAGATTTCCCTCTTTCCCCTTTTATTTAAACTCAAAAAGGCATGTGCAGAAACTTACCCTTTTCCCCTTTTTCTTTTTAATGAATAAATTTTTAATTAGCATAATATAGTAAAACAATTATTTCCCCTTTTTAAATTTTATCCCAAAAGATTTTTATAAATCAATTTAATTGCTTACCCCCTTCTTGTCACAAGATTAATGAAGATTATCATTTTTATTTATTTTATTTTTATTTATCTATATATATATATATATATATATATATAGATAAAAAATTGATCACAAGTATAATTTAGACCTAGACTTTATTTTCCTAGACTGGGCGACATTTTATTAGTGGAAAAGTTTTAATTCTTCCTTAACATGTTATTCTTCCTAAAGCCATCTAGGTTTACCCAATTATTAAATAACAACGCAACCTGCCCTTCGAGACACATTAGGTGATCCAAGGGTGCCACTCACCTCTTTATGTTTCTCTTGCGCGACGTGCCCTTCAGGATGCACTACGTGCTCCAAGGGTGCCACTCGCCTCTTTCCATTTTTCTTGCGTGACGTGCCCTTCAGGACACACCACGTGATCCAAGGATGCCACTCACCTCTTGACTGACCTGGTAGACATAAAAAATCCCTGGAGTCAATACTCTTCCAGGTGATCTTGTGGGAGACTAAGGGCCTCTAAGGAATAATTCCCCTGCCTTATTTTTCACCCCTTAGAATCATCGTTAGCGACTGTCGCAGTCAACCCTCATGACATCGTGGGTCTTCTCGAACTAGGTAGTCGTTAACCTACAGTTCGAGCCACGACGAGAGTGCTAGTAGGCTGTGGCAGGTTTGTTGTCCACACCTCTCCCTCAACGTCTCTGGTAGTCATGCATGACCCCTATACTCCACATGTGAGTCGGGTCGGGAAGATATTGTTAGCCTGCATCATCAACGATTCATGTCAAAAATATATCCATAATCATATCATTAATCCAATGCACTAATATCACATATAAAACAATCAAACCCCAATAGTTCACTCTCTGACTCGATCCGGAGTCCTAGGGGTTCCATCGATTCCTCTACATCCTTGAGGTCCAAAATCTTGCACACTAATTAAAAACGATTCAAAAACACATGTCTAAGTCAATGCAACAAAACACCATGTCATCAAACCATAACGCCTCATAATCAAAATCAAATGTTTAATAGTATAATAATCCAGATCACTTGCGAGCAAGTGTCCTCAAAGAATAAGTTCGCTCAGTGTGTGAAAAAGCGGGATGTTACAGTGGGGCCTTATGTTAATGAATATGGTCCTCAATACATTAAGTAACAACCTTTTACACTAACTAGGGGAGTTAGGGTGGGACCCTAACATGCCCTCCCCCTTAAAAAACAACATTGTTGTCAAGGCTATAGATGAGTAAATTGGTGGAGAATCGTTTTTTGTTATGATAATAATCTTCAATCGATATATCCTTCCATCACATTGAAACTTCCTAGATAGTGTATCAGTGAAGATAATGCTCACATTTGTCTAAAATAAGCCTCATGATGCGACCAAATTGAACCATCCTCATTCAATTTTAAAAGAATAGTTTGAACTTTACATTTGAACTTGAGAAATTTCTTTAAGCATAACACATGAATGATTGGGTAGATCTTATAACTCTTGGTCAAAGGCAATTTATAATCCATTAGACCTATACATTCAAGTATAATATAGGGTCCATAAAATTATATCCTTTAGTAAGGTTTACTGCATGAACACCGGATCCTATTTTTCAAAATGGTGTTCAGAGCAATATTGATAGACATGTTGCTTCATGCAATTTTGTGCCAACACTAAATTATCTTTGAGAGTGGAATAATTTTTAATAATATTAATATTAAATTTATAAAAAATTTAAATCTATTTTTTTAATATAAATTTTATTAAAAAAATAATATATTTCACCACAGTTTAACATCATCATCATTACATTATTATTATGATTTAATTTTTTTATATATATTTCACGACATTTTTACGAGATAATCTTTAAGATAATATTTAAAAGTAATAAACAATGGAAAATTAACTATTCACACCTTTGTAAAGATAACGTCTAGAATGACATGGTGGATAATAAAGGGTATATTGAAGTTAAGAGTGAACAATACACGGTGGAGGTGATAGTAAAGAATCAAATATTTATATATATATTTTTAAGAATAATATCTAAAATAAAACAAGGTTGCGTGGCAGCGCAATCCCTTCCAATGAGGTTAGAAAGCAAATTGTGGAAAATGGGGTCGAATTGTAAATGAAAAGAAGTGTTGGCTGCAAAATGTATATCACGGAAATGTTGTCTGCAACATGTATATCACGGAACATGGGGAAAAATTAAATGACGCTTGGCAGGCAGAGAACCATCTATTTTTTGAAAGTATATAGCAAACATATATTGTTTGAAAGTATATAACAAACTAAAAATTTGTTGAGAGTGGAAGAATAAATTTGGAAATTTAAATGCATTTTCATATGGATTGGTGAAAGATAAAAATATATGAAGACATAAAATTAAAAGGAGATAAGAAATATACAAATTTAAATGCATTTGTGAACATAAGTAAATGACGCTTGCATTGTTGAGCACCATTTATTTTTAAATATATATAAAAAAGAAAATGTGTTTGCCATACAAACTGGTGAAGGATAAGAATAAAAGTTTGTAACATAATAAAATGCATTTGTCATACAGACTGGTGAAAGATAAGAATAGAGTTTGTAACATATAAAAATTTAAATGCATTTTTATTTGAAATATGTCAAAAAATAAAAGTTTGTTACATACAACTGGAAATTTTGAAATATACAAAAAAATTAAAGTCTGTTACATATAAACTGTAATTTAAATGTATTTTTCATGTAGACTAGGACTGGGGATCCCGCGGACCATTAGATAAATATGTACAAGAAACTGGATTGTGGAAAGAAGATAGAGTGCAATACCTACAAAAAATAAATAAATGGAAAGGTATAAGTGTTTGACTATACATCTCTATTTAAGAAACTGGAATAACTAGGTTGATAAACAAAGGAGGATGCGATGAGTAAACTTACAGTGAGGGTACATATGAGCCCTTTGGCTATTTGCTTGTGGTTTCCATTTCATTGATGTCATCGACGACTGGGGTTTATAGGATGTCCTCGACGGCTACTGGAATGTTGGAAACTACCTGTTGCCTTTCGTTGGCGGCTTGTTTCAATTGCCTTTCGATCCATTCTTCAATGTAGCTTCTCATTGGGGTGACGTTGATCTCATTCCATATTTTTATGTTGAAAAGTTCATTTTCTAATTCGCAGAATTCGATAGAAATATTAGAGAGAGCTTGATGAATATCCTCATTCTGTACTGCATATTTGACTAGCTAGTCCTAGATGTGAGCTTGATCAAATTGAAGTATGCTGTAAAAAAATTCCAGAGACAAGGCCTTAAACATAGTAACCTATTTATCGAACTCTTTCTTGTTTAAGGGCAAGGAGTTTGCGATTAAGTGGGTGTATTGTAAGTCATTGGTTTTCCTGGCCAAGTCTATATTTGAAATCCTTGTGAATAATTTATCTTTCTTCGATATGGCTTGTACACATGACTGAACAATGAGATGCAGGTTCTTAACTTTTTCTTTCCAACATGCATTCAATTGGCCAATCTGGTTTTTGGATGGAATATCTTATTCTCTTCTTTTTGTTTATGTCATATTGTTGACAATCTTGCCAAAAGGAATGATCGTTTTTAAAAAGAAATTTTCTACATCTTTTAACTCAACCTGCAAAAGATCAAGCAAGCTATGTGCCCTAGTTCCAAGGGAAGTGATGGTTTGTGATCTTTTCCACGCCTCAATAACCAGTTCCATTCTTTTTTTTTTATTGTTCTCCACATATCCTTTACAGGATGCGAGCAGGGTGGAGGATGCTTTTACATTGGGTGAAGGGGTGCGAGGCATGGTTATTTCCAAAGGATTGACAAGAAATGGCATAGGAATGAAAGCGTCTTCCAATTCCTTGACCCAGGCCTTCAGTCTGGCATTCTCAATCTCCATGCCTCCAATGGAATCATGAAATTATTCTCCGCTCGCATTGTGAAGTTGATAGATTTGGGATGGCCGCATGTTGGAAACCTCAACCTATGAACAAGATTTGCCTTTCTTATTTTTAACATTTTTTTTCTCAATTATCAATTTTTTGGACCAGCTATCAAAAACAACACTCTGGAACATGAAGGATTCATCTTCGTCAAAATTTTCGGTAATGGATATGTCCATTGGATGGCTATAGTGGATGGCATCTCTGGGTTGATCAAGGAAGCAAATCATGTTATCCATATCAATGTCAAGTTCCATGTTCTCACTCTGAATTTTCGACTCTTCTGCCTGCCCCACATTTTTTTTTATCTTCTTCTCTACTGGAAGTTTGTGAGAAATATAAATTTTAGAGTGAGGAGGGTCATTATCTCCTCCTCTGTTTGAAGAACTCTAGGTTTCTTTGTTGTTGTAGTGGGTCGTTGGAGTGATGCTCCAGGATGTCATACTTTTTGGAGTGGTATTTGTGGATTGATAACTCTTGTCAGTGGGGCCTTTCCCCTGTTGCGTGTACAATTTAGTGCAGCTTTTCACTGTGTCTACATCTCCGACATTATAGGCAGGACCGTTGTCACCACTGTCTTTGTTTCTACGCATATGTTTTTTTACAAAACAATCTTCGAGGCCAAGTGTTTGTGAATGTTGTCTAAAAATATCATAGGGGTCGAACCCTCTTATGATTTCATCATATCTCAGGTTGGAGATGATAGAATGTGCTACAAAATCGTCAATTTTGTTTACGCTTTTCAACACAAACTCCCCTATTTTCCAAGGCAAAGAAATGAACTATTTTTTTTTCTTCCTTTGGAACAAATGGAACCAGTAGTTGTATTGAAATGCTACTTTTGCAACAAACATTTTATCCATAATGTGACATGGAAGGAGAGGAGGTTGTTCCTTGGAGCCAAAAATTCTTATGACAGTGTAATTATCCAAAATTTTGAGTGTCCCCTTCTTGTCCAAAAAACTAGTTGCATGTTCAGATATGCGGGGAGCATCTTCTCCTAACAACAAAACTTTGAAAACAGAGAGGGAGCCATTAAAAACATCATAAAAAAAGTGGGAATCCTTGTGCTTCCACAAGGCCTGGTACCAGAATGTTACTGGGTGGAATTTGCAGTTGACATTCTTGGACAGAGACAGTGGCGGAAACCAATAGGAATGCGCTATTGCAAAAACTAAATAGGATGACATATACAATTTCTTTTCCCTTTTGTATCATGAAAATTAGGAAGAGATTTCATGGGAAATTAACCTGCCCCAATAAAAAATGGCTTGTTCGTTCACTGTGAAATATAAAATATAAAGAGCCATGCGGGAAACAGTTGTTGTGGACTCCTGTCCCGTTATTCATGTAAACAGCCAGGAAATTTCATGAAATGGATTTCTAAATGAACTAACCTACATTCTTGTAATATCTTCAAGAACTAGAAGCGGGTTTTCCAAAAAATGGGGCAAGAGGTCCAATCCATTATTATTCTCTTCTAGGAACTGTTTGCAATCTTCTCCTCTAAACTTCAATGTTGGTTCCGACAATTTCAGCATCAGGCGGAATACCTGAGGTGACAAAGAAATAGAAGAGCGGTCCCATAGTGGAATAATTATTTTATCTGTAATAAATTTATCAGTGCACCAAGAGACCAGGTCCTTACGGTCAAAAACCTAAGGGACATAGCCGACATGAACAATCCCGGAGGTCGAAATTACTTGGTTCTCTGTGGCAGAGATTGAGTAATAAGAATATGCTCTAGACCACTGGAAGTTCTAGTCCTCGCACCCAAATATGTTCACTATATCTCCATAGAACTGTTGTCGAGATGATGTCATAGGTTTATGATAACGTTTCTTTGGTGCAGATGATGGTTTAAATGAACAGTTACAGCCAATAATGTAACTCTTCACTAAATCTTGGTTAAATGCTTATGAATGGGAAAGCTCCTCGATCCTTTCACTGATTAATGACAATCTGTATTGGTGGTGCATGATGAGTTGTTAACAATAAAGCTTATTTATTTCATATTTAGAAATGTGAAGTTGGCGGGTACGACGAAGAGAAATTAAGGATTGGAGGTTTCGTGAACGTGCGAATGCCACAACGTGTGAATGATATTTCATGATTTTGAAATGAACACTCGGAAGGGATAATATGATCCCCCCACAAATTTTGGTTTAATGTGCATCAATACGAGATGTCCTCGATCCTTTCTCCCATCAATGACAATCTATATGGTTTCTACATGATGACCTGTTAGAATTAAATGCCAGTAATTCCATATTTAGAAACAAGACATGTATATATATATAATTTTTTTTTCTTTTATTACAGACAAGTGTGAAGGTGACAGAGATGACAGAGAGAAAGGAAAGAATGGAAATCTCTAAAAAGTGGTCAGACAAGATTCAAAAAAGGGTTACGGGGATAGTCAAGACAACCGAGTGTTCCACGGTCAAATTTCATGTCTCGAAATTTTTTAGTCCAAAATGTGTAAGACGAAAGAGATCATGATGGGGCAGTTGAGCGGTCGGTTTGTATATTTGCGGAATTCTGGCAAAGTGGCTAACTATGGAATAGGGAAATTGCTAATTGCATGCGTAGCAATAAGATCTTATATATAATTGCCAATTGCTAATTGCAAAGGGGCGCGGGTACAGGAAACAACTACTACGAACTGAATATTTCTTCAACCCACCAAACCGATGATCTGCCAAAGAAATTTGAAAAAATAGAGAAGTATGGAAAGAAGACAAATGGACTTCAAAATGGGGTGACAATAGTTCCACAAAATATGCGAGGACCTGACGGTTAAATTTTATTTCTTGGAAGTTTTCAGTGCAAAATGTATACCACGGAAGAGGGCTTCATAGGTGGACCGTAATACAGAAGAGGATATGATCTAAGGCCAATTGCAAATTTGTATATCACGAAAGTGACAGTACTGTTCACAGTCCATGGAAGAACAAAATTCCAATCTAGAGCCCGCCTACTGGGAATTCGCGGTCGGAGAAGTTTTTGGGTATGGAATGGGGAAGCATTCGGTCGATGTTGTGATAAAAGAGCACAAGTGCAGTTGTCAACCTGCAAGACCGCCCATGCGCTCAACCATACATTTTCAAAAGAACGAATAAGTGATGAAAAAGATAAAGTTTAGGGAAAAGAGAAATGAATATTTGGCCAAGTATAGAAGATGAAAAAACAAGGACCAATATATTCACATCTGTAACAGATATCCAATTTTCGTGGAAAGATATATACTTGGAAATAATTGTGAAGCTGGAAGGAACAAAAAATGACGACCAGGAACATGATCCAGGATTTTACTTGGTTCTTCTTTGTATGCTTCATCCAAGTTCGACTATCAATTTGTATAGTGCGGAACTACGGGTGTTGTTTGCAAGACACATAACTATAGAGGAAATGTTTTGCGCTTTAATATAGTTGATGTGCCGCAAATGTGGTATGTGTCATTTTAGAACTTTTCCATCCCTAAAGAAAGGCAATCTTGAGCCCCCCAGCCCTGGAGCCTGTCTGTCAATTTGTATATTGTGGAGCTCCGAATGCTGTTTGGAGGTCACAAAAAAGTAGAAGTACAATGCTGACCCGATCATCATGCAAGTCCGCATGTTAATTTGTATATCGTGGAACTCTGGGTGCTAGTTGTAGGACACATAACAATAGAGGGTCAATTTAAAGAAAGGGGAAGTGGTCATTGGAAACACGTGAATCCGTGAAGCTATGGAGCAAGGAATTTTATTAATGTGTCGTGTAAGTATGTTCTTGATTTCTTGATACATTCTTCCATGACTATAACATATTAACTTAACTACTAAAATCCATTTTCTACTAATTGCCAGCAAATGCTTTGTTGAAGATTATATTTTATTGGAACGTGTGGGTGTAACTGTATTCTTGATACATTCTTCCATGACTGCAACATATTAAATCAAGTATTAAACTTCTTGCATTATTGGTTGTTAGCATTAAAACTTAATAATTGCATGCCTAGAAACAAGAATAATGATTTTGTTGCAACATTGTACATTGGTATTGCTATGTTCTATTTGCATTATGAATAGAATTGAACGTTGATTTGAACCTGTGTAATCCATTTTTTGTTTGCATAAAAGGCTGTTGGATTCACACAGTACATTGGCATATAATTGTTAGATGTTCCATATTAGAAAAAAGAACCTAAGTAAACAGAATATCGAAGAAGTACGAGAGAACCGAACCATGCCAACGAGAACATGCGTTAAATACAAAAAAGAGGCAGCAATGAAGAGTCGAAGGAAAATATTTTTTAATATTAAATCCATTTAAAAAAATAAGAAAAACATCGAGTATTGTACATCTATCCTTAGAAATTGGACCTAGTTCTTTGGGCCAAAACATTGAATGTATCTGTGACAAACATAGGCATGGGATTAGCAATATGAAAGATCCTTGCAGTTTTCTCCTTGATGAATCATCCTATGCTGAAATTGATAGTTTTCAGAAGCTTCCCATGAGGAAGAATATGAAAAACGTTGCAGGGAAAATGGAATAGCCCTTAGCTGAAACCGCCTCTGCCTAGTCCAAAAAAATTCAGGAGCACAACTTTCATGTGCAATTCTAGAGGCCCAAATTAGTCCATTATGGGTGAAAGGAGATGACTAGTAGAAAAATGCCTTGCAGCAGTGAGAATTTTGGACCTGATTCCCGAAGATGTTAATCAATAATTTTTTGGCTTGAAATATATCTCTAGGAGAATCAACATATTATTTCCTTACAGTGAAACTCTTCCACTGAGAACAGACTAATTTGGAACTATGGAATTCCTACTTTTGTGTTGCAAAGTGCCTATTATGTTCACCGTCGATATCTTTTATGAAACTCCTTTTGGTGTTGTCATGATCACCATCATTGAGCCAGGAAGTTCTGTCTGATATGGTTGATTTCAATTTGGGCATAGGAGTGGGAAGATTCTCTTCATTGCCACCATCCATTTTCGTATCATTGTCCATCAGATCATCTTCTTCTGGCTCGAAAATCATGGCATCAACTTTTGCGACAACCATGAATGCAACTGGGCAGGCTCTCTGAGAAGCCAGGGTTGACTTTGAATGTTTTGTCTTGAAATATATCTCTCGTTGTACCGAGGGACCATCTCATTTTTTTCTCCTAGGCAGAGGAAGATGAATAGTAAGAATATGCCCTGGAATAGTGCAACCTCTGGCCATTATGCCCTAATGTGTTTACTATGTCTGGAGAAAACTACTACCACAAGTTATTAAGAATTTTCATTTGCTCGAGACGATGTTTGAAATGAAAATCGAGGAGGAAAAATATAACCCTCCACAAATTATGATTTAATGTGTATCAATGGAATATCTCCTCGAGCCTTTCGCTGATCAATGACAATCTCCTGTCACCATCACAAGTCACTAATTTCATAATTAGAAAAAAGTGTGAAGGTGGCAGTGACGGTGAAGAGAGATGAAGAATTAGAAATTTCTTAAAAGAATCAACCCGCCGACGCACAAAAAAAAATATTACATGGCCTTTGAAATGAATACTTGGAAAGGATAAGATACTTGTGCGCAAATCCTAGTTTAATTCGTAGTAATGACAATTATTCTCCAGATTTGCGGACATTAATGACAATCTTAACAATTCCCACAGGATGACTAATAGTATTAAATCTTAATTATTGCATATATGGAAACAAGTACGAAGGCAACGGTGATGGCGAAACCGATTCCAAGAAATACCAAAGTATGGAAAGCGATCGGGCGGGTTACAAAATAAAAACAACAGAAGATATACCTAGGAGACGTGAAGGGCCAATGATCATATTACATCTCAGTGAAAGATATCGGCTATCAATTTGTATGTTGCGGAATTTGTAAATTGACATGCAGACCTGTGGGCTAGCTGGCTCAACATTGAACTTTCATTGTTCCATGTCCTCCAGATAGCACTCGAAGTTCCACGATATACATATTGATAGATGGACAGGATTGGCAGGTTCAATATTTCCATTGTTTACGGATGGCAATCGCTATCAACTATCTAACATATCTAAAAACATTATTTTCAATACTAGAGTATTAATATTACATATTGATATTGCATAATTTTATTAGACGAGAAAGTTTGTACAATCTGGTCGGGCGAGTTATTTAAAAGTTTTACGACAAACGAGAAATACATAGTAAACATGTACTTTTATAAAGTATGGAAATGAGATTTTATAGAGCATATGCCGATCCCTCATTCCATACTTAGGCACTTTTTCGATTGTGGGTTATTGGCCTGGCTGGCTGAAAATTGAGCCTCTATTGTTCCATGTCCTACAAATAGCACCCACACTTCCGCGATATACAAATTGACAGGCAAACTTGTGGGTTGGTTGGTTGAACATTTCACTTTTATTGTCCCGTAGCGATTCCGCATTAATTCCATATTTAGCCACTTTTTTGGATCGGGGGCTCTCGGGCTGGCGGGCAAAAAATTGGGGCTCTATTGTTACGCACCCTACAAATAGCACCAACAATTTTGTGATATACAAATGCACAAGTGGACCTACGTAAATTATTACTGAAATATTGATATTGAAGAATTTAATTAGACGAGAAATTTTGTACAATCTGGTCGACCGAGTGATATAAAAGTATTCCAACAAACGAGCAATACATAATAAACATGTAATTTTATAAAGTATGGAAACAAAATTTTATAGAGCATATGAAGATCCCTGATTCCATACTTAGACACTTTTTGGATCACAGGTTCGCAGCCTGGTGGAATGAAAATTGAGTCTCTATTGTTCCATGTCCTACAAATAGCACCCAGGCTTCCACGATATAAAAATTGACAGGCGGACTTGCATACATGGGTCTCTATATAAAGTATGGACATGAGATTTTATAGATCATATGCGGATCCATCATTCCATAATTTCACTTTTTGGATTGCGGGTTTGCGGCCTGGAAGTCTGGAAATTGAGTCTTTATTGTTCCGTGTCCTACAAATAGCACCCAAACTTCCGCGACATACAAATTGATAGGCGGACTTGCGTACATGAGTCTCTATATAAAGTATGGACATGATATTTTATAGAGCATATGTGGATCCCTCATTCCATACTTAGGCACTTTTTGGATCACGAGTTCGTGGCCTGGTGGGCTGAAAATTGAGTCTCTATTATTTTGTGTCCTACAAATAGCATCCAGACTTCCGCTATATACAAATTGACAGGAGGACTTGCGGGCTTCTTGATTGAACAATGCATTTTATTGTCCCGTAGCGATCCCATATTAATTCCATATTTAGCCACTTTTTTTTTTATCAAGGGCTCTCAGGCTAGCTGGCTAAACATTGCACTTCCATTGTTCTATGTCCTCCAAATACCACTCAGAGTTCCGCGATATGCAGATTGACAGATGGAATCTAGGGCTGGCGGGTTCAAATTTTCCATTGTTTACGGATGGAAATCCCTATCAATTATCTAACATATCTAAAACCATTATTTTCAATACTAAATTATTAATATTACATATTGATATTGCAGAATTTAATTAGACGACAAAGTTTGTCCATTCTGGTGGGGCGACTGATATAAAAGTTTTCTGACAAACAAGTAATACATAGTAAACATGTACTTTTATAAATTATGGACATGAGATTTTATAGAGCATATGTGGATCCCTCATTCCATACTTTGGCACTTTTTGGATCACGGGTTCTCGGCCTAAGGGGCTGAAAATTGAGCCTCTATTGTTCAGTGTCCTACAAATAGCACCCACACTTCTGCGATATACAAATTGGTAGGTAGACTTGCGGGTTGGTTGGCTCAACATTGCACTGTTATTGTACCATAGAGATTCCGTATTAATTCCATATATAGCCACTTTTTTGGATCGAGGGATGGCAGGCTAAAAATTGGGCCTCTATTGTTCCGCACTCCACAAATAGGACCCACAATTCCATGATATACAAATTGACAAACGTACCTGTGGGTTGGATGGCTCAACATTTAATTTTTTTGGTTCCGTGTGCTCCAAATAGCACTTGGAGTTCCACGATATACATATTGATAGATGGACTCCAAGTAAATTATTACTGTTAAATATTGATATTGCAGAGTTTAACTAGATGAGAAAGTTTGTACAATCTAGTCAAGCGAGTGATATAAAAGTATTCCGACAAACGTGAAATACATAGTAAACATGTACTTTTATAAAGTACAGAAATGAGATTTTATAGAGCATATGAAGATTCCTCATTCCATAATGAGGCATTTTTTGGATCGCGGGTTCACAACCTGGCGGGCTAAAAATTGAGGTTCTATTGTTCTGTGTCCTACAAATAGCACCCAGACTTCTGCGATATACAAATTGACAGACGGACTTGCAAGCTGGTTGGCTAAACATTGCACTTTTATTGTCCCGTAGCGATCCCGTATTAATTCCATATATAGCCATTTTTTTGATCGGGAGCTATCGGGATGAAAAATGGGCCTCTATTGTTCCACGCTCTACAAATACCACCTACAATTCCATGATATACAAATTGACAAGAGGACTTGTTGGTTGGTTGGCTCAACATTGCACTTTCACTGTTTTGTGTCCTCCAAATAGCATTCAAAGTTCCGCGATATACATATCGATAGATGGACTTAAGGGTTAACGGGTTCATATTTTCCATTGTTTACAGATGGTAATCCCTATCAACTATCTAACAAATCTAAAAACATTATTTTCAATAGTAAATTATTAATATTAAATATTGATATTGCAGAATTTAATTAGACGAGAAAGTTTGTACAATCTGATCAGGTGACTGATATCAAATGTTTTCTGAAAAATGAGAAATACATAGTAAACATGTACTTTTAGAAAATATGGAGAAGAGATTTTATAGAGCATATGCGGATCCCTGATTCCATACTTAGGCACTTTTTGAATAGCGGGTTCTCGGCCTGGTGGGCTGAAAATTGAGCCTCTTTTGTTCCGTGTCCTGCAAATACCACCCAGAGTTCCGTGATATACAAATTGACAGGCGGACTTGCGGACTCCATGATTGGAGGGTTCAAGGTTGCAATTGTTTAGGTCATCCTATCTAACTTTATCTAAAAACATTATTTTCAAATACTAAACTATTAATATTAACTATTGATATTGTACAAGTGAATTACATTAAATTATTAAAGGATGTTAAATCACTTATCTTTTTAAAAATGAAGGAAACAAAATATTTTTTTTTTTAAATTCTATCACCACAAGCATAACAAGGACCAATTTGAATTTTAAGGGCCTCTTGTTCATTTCATAGCACAATTACACTCCGCACAATCTATATTTGTTGATTTCAAATTATTCCAGGATATTAATTTTACCAAGTTCATCGAATAAGAAAAAATGCCAAAAGAACGACCAATTTGAATGTTAAGAGCCTCTTGTTGATATGATAGGACAGTTCCACTTCGCACACTATATATTTGTTTATTTCAAATTATTTCAAAACAATAATTTGACCAAGTTCATCGATCAAGGAAATCTACTAAAGCAAGTCCCATAGTACATTTGCGTCATAGCGGCATAGAAATTATCAGGCGGATCTGCGGGCCAGCTGGCTAAAAACTTCAATTATATTGTTCTAGGTCCTCCAAAGAACAGTTGGAGTTCTGTGGTATACAAATTGACATACAAAGCACATAACCAAGAACCAACCCTACTTCAAACAGGTCGCAAGCAAGATCCCAAAAGGTTCCATAGAGAAGAACTGATCGACCTTTGCACCAAACAATTTCATATACGAAGAAAAGTTGTCAACGCATTTGTTTTCTCTTGCATCTCGTATATGTTCCCAACAGAAAATAACCGGGCCCATGGGATATATGAGGATTCCTGCCATGTTAATCTTATGTGCGTTTAATCCCAACTAGCCAAGGCCAACGAACATTCATCTGGATGTTGAACAAATATTATAGAGACACATGAGGTATTTTCGTTTCCTACCAAAGTTTGATATGAAAATTTGCATTGTCCTCATTTAAGGTGAATTTGCTATGTATCCAAAGCTCCCATAGTATGTAGACACTGCTTGCCTTTTTCTGTAGATACGTTTCATATGACAACTCTGCCAACTTAGGAAGCACATTTTGTAACAGAGGCTACCTAACCATACAATGCACGGTTGTGTTGCCCATGGTTTGGATAACAGAATTGACTCAATGTCCATATATATATGGACATTTTTCACCGCATCACAGACAATCAATCGTATCATCACTTATCAAAGTGGAGGCAGAAGCAATGGAGTTGCATTTTGCACATACGAGTTCAAAGGGGGTCAAGTACACATTGGCTGCAACTAAAAGACCTTCAACCTGGGAACCCGAGCAAAGGGATTAATACATTGAACAATATAATACACAACTTCACCCCCCCCTCCCCTTTAAAAAATAAATAAATAAATAAACAAGCACAAGAATTTGTTGAAGGCTATTTCTATAACCAAAGTGAGGACGATTTTGTGGATGTATACGTACAACAGTTGTAGAGCTAGCTAGTTTTTTTAGATCCTCTACTATATCTTCTCGCAAATATGTTACAAACATTACCTGGGTTGTCCAAAAGATCCTTTCTCTAGCATCCCTCTTCTTTGTTATATTTTTGAACAACATAAGTGGAATCTGCCCTCTATGCAATTGTTGTTCCATTGACGAAAACAAATCTAAATACATATAAAACAATTGTAGCTACAACATGGAACAGTGAACTATTTTTGTAACTTATCTGAGATACATGCACATGCCAAAGTAAAGAACAAAACTGAATATGAAAAGCGGTACCATTTCCTTTTCATTGTCCGACTCTCCATCCTTTATATGGAGAATGTGTTGTGAGCCAAATTTTCTCGCTAGTGTAACAACTGCCCCAATCATTCTGATCGGGTAAATATCAGTGCTTTGTGCAAGCTGGCTGATAGTCAAGTCCAAGACAAAACGATATTTTGAAAAAACAATGGGAATTTTTTCCACAATGCTTGTTTCATTGAGCGAAATAATTCGATCGCAATCACCACGGTCATATAGTGTTTTGGGCAATATATTGAAATTTTTAATGGATATCCCATTATGCGGCAATATCTTTTCTGCATGTTTCTGGACAAGTTGTGGAGGAACAGTCAGTGTCACTGTCATCATGGCCTCCTTGTCTCTCATGTCAGCACAAATAATGGATCTACTTTTGTTTTCCTTGTCCAAGTAGGTTCTATAGACAACCATTATGTCCCCGACGAACACTTGTCCAGTTCGGTGACTATTCAAGCCCTCTATTGACAGTACTTTGGATGTCACAACTCTAGACCTGATGACATTTTTTGAATAGGAAAAATAAAGTAAATGGTAGTGTGATACAAGTACACACATAGTTTTGATGAACTACGGAGCCAAATTTTCACAACCACACCTCTTAGTCTACGGAACATGCAGCACGTTAGGCGTCTCTCTTGTACTTGTTGATACTTCTTTCAAGATGCAAACCATGCATTGTAGATGACATGAGCATATCCTCCATGCCATAGATGAATATATACCTCGAGATATTTGTTTAGTAATCATAGTAAGAGCATAGCATATGCATCTTTACCTTTGGCCTTGTCAGTCTGCTGATGTCTGGGATGACTGACTGCTCGACTGCTCATGCCCGTGTCACTAGTCCATCTTTTTTTTATGCAAGCATGTATAGATGAACATCGGGACTAAACAATCATATGCATTGTATATTGTCCATCAGAAGGACCAAATAAGCATAAAATTGTGTGCATAATATTTTTTTAACTGAAGAAATGTTTAACAGTAAACAAGGCATGAGTGCAGAGAACCATGGCCATTCTGTATATCGCGGACCTCCAGAATCCAAGGGAGAAATATTCAACCTGCCAGCCTGGCACCCGCAATTGAGAAAGTGGGTAACTATGGAATAAGGTAGAAGCACGACCACATATGTGAATCCGTTAGTCTGCCAACCGGTGCACGAAGGAATTTTTGGAAAGCACACTAAGAAGATGAATTAGAAAACAAAAGGGATAATAGAAAATGGAAAAAGTAGAAATAGGGAGGGCGGAAAGGCCCATTACTGTGAAGTCATCGTTTTCAAGTCTAAAATTATATTCCCCCATCTGGTTTGTATATTTAATTTACCATCACACTTGGTATACCATTTAGAAGATTGTATCACAAAACCCTCTGCTGTTGCACAGAAAAATTCATCTCCCTGTCCAAGCAACCTGTTTTTTCCAAGGCAACAACGTCGAATATGCAATGGACATGAAGGAAAGTTAGTATGAAGACAAACATCTAAAAGAAAGAGAAACAAGTCTATTCACCCACCAAAGAGTCCATCGTCCTATCCACCCATTCTATTTGCTTAGATGCAACAATGCAGCGAAAACACAATGGACATGAAATAGCTTAGTATGCAGGAAGGAAGGCATGCAACCAAGATAACTTACCATGTAGGAAGGCACACAAATAGTTTAACACATATACAGACCATAAATTAAATACAAAACAACGCAATATGAAACAAGAGTACAAGCATGAACCTTTTTATATCCTCTTCAACAGATGCAGTTAAGACTCCCTCGTTTTCTCCAGCTACTCTGTTTGTTTCAATGTGGGAACGTACACAATACAATGAACATCAATGGAAGTTGGTATTCACCGTAGAACAAGAAATATGTACATACAGTAAAAATGACTCAATGAACAATCTAGAAAGGAAGAAAAATGAACCTTTGCGCTTCTCTATCCATCGTTGTAAATGTGTAATTTTTTTTCCCTGCCCAAAATATATTACACGGCACAAAAAATCACACAATTGCATGGCCGCATCTAAACGATTTATGGTTTTCCCTGGCAATTTATCCAGTTATGCTTCCACCGATGGAAATACATGTTATTTATCCTCTACATAGACTGTTGTGCCCACGTTACAAGTTTTTGTTTTTCCGTGGCAAACCACTCAGACATGCTTCCTGACATCCAAATATAATCTTGCAAAATATTTGTTTCACATATCATATCTCAAGAACAACACAAATTGTATCGTGTGCACACAAGTCTATGTAGAGGAGAAAGAACATGTAATGTCATATCTGCACATATGACCATACATGGTTTATAAATGTAGCCTGCATACATATGTTTTATTCCAACCAAAAACCAATGGATATTGTAATTTCACATGTAGTCCTCAAACAATTTTGCATGCAACGTTTTTCTTTCATGGCAGGACTAGAGCACCAGAAAAATCTCATAGAATAATAGATATCGGCCTTGGAAGATAGGGAAAATAACACAACTTCATGTCGATTCGTGGGTGCAGGGTCTGAATACCGTAAAGTGCCCCAAAAAAACAATAATAAATCCAAAAAAAAAAAGAAAAAAGAAAAGCTCCAACCACCGTCGCTGGACCCGAACCCTGCAAGTCCGAATCAAACAAAATAAAACAGCAAGCACCAAACCAGCGAGAAAGCACGAACATGACGAACTGCATCCCCAGGGCCCCAAAGCGCAAACCCGAGCCAAACAAACAGAACTAGAAACCCACAAACCAACGAACCAACAAGAACCACCAAGCCAGTGAAAAACATATGTATCTCCAATGATTACAAATCTACAACCCAAGCACATAAGGAAACAGAAACATATGAGGAGCATGCAACTACAAATAAGCAAACATTCTTACTTGCAAACTGCAAACACTCAACAACAAACAAGGAATACAAAATGAAACTATGGCATTGAAACTTGCTCCGAAATGATGAAATGCAAAAGCATAGGTCGAATCATAAGCATAACAATAACAAGCAACAATCGACAAACTAGCGAAGAAGAAGCACTCACCGAACCAGTAAACAATGTATGTAGCTTCAACGATTACGAGGATGAAACATACAATGGAAGCAACCAACAAACCAACAAATAAGAAGCACTCACTAAACCAGTAAACAATGTATGTAACTTCAATGGTAGAACAAGGATGAAACATACAATGGCTATTGAACTGGCGATGGACAAACAAGACTGTGCAAATTCAATGTAACTGTATAGAAAATTTTGAGGAAAAATGTACTCCGAGAAGCGTATTTA
Organism: Picea sitchensis; assembly: GCA_010110895.2. Taxonomy (NCBI): domain Eukaryota; kingdom Viridiplantae; phylum Streptophyta; class Pinopsida; order Pinales; family Pinaceae; genus Picea; species Picea sitchensis. The sequence continues at coordinate 190,723 of SNQJ01S0002098.1, read as the reverse complement.
CATAAACATTTAAGACTGTCAGGCTATCTAAGGACCTCGCGGTATGCAAACATTTAAGTTGTCAGGGGTGTTGGAGGACATCGTGTCATGTAAACATTTAAGCTATCAGGACTTTTGAGGCATCTCAGAATAAGTGTCAATACATTTCAACAAATATACATCTGCCAAAGATGCTATAAACTTTGGAATTCCCAATCACTACAAAGCTTGGACATCAAAATATTTCAATATGCTTAGTACATATCAAAACTTACGAATATATCCAACTAGCAGAAAATGCTAATACAAACATTCGAACTAATGCTAGCATTAATCCACCATCAAGCAATATAGAGGAAAAATATATGATTCAAAAATACTGTCTACAAGAAAAAGTTTGAATATGTTTCCATATAATACATTGGGAATAGAAAAGCCGACAATAAGACCTCCAATCTCTTATCCAATTAGATCAATACACATTTGTTACTTTTTATTATATAAAAATATATGATTTTAATTCCATAGCTCCAACAATAGATATTGTGCAAATATGTCAGGTCAAAGGAAAAACTAATATGTAGTCAATGAATTATCGATTGCTATAGTCCATCTATGCCTACGATAGGGACTAATAACATAGAATAAAAAAGGTTCAAAGTTAGGAATGATGTAATAAAAATATAAATAATCAATAAAGGATTTTTAAATATTTTTCTGAATATTTAAAATAGTTTTTATTGATGGACGGACCGAAAGTGCGTGGTGAGGAGATCCAAGCATCCAAATATAAGTGCACGTTGAGAGAGGTGGTGATGTTGCTCGTGAGATTCAATCAACACGTGATTTTACCATCTTGGCTTCTTTGTCTTTGCGCCAAACCTAGGTTATCCCTTTCATGATGGGATAAACTTTAAAATTCTTATTGATGGTCAAAATATTTTAATAAAAATAAAATTTTAAATATAAAAGAAAATATATTTAATTTTTTTTTATTATCCATCTACTTTTACTATGATATGTTTTATCTTCAATATTCTATAAAGAAATTAACTCATAAATAAAAAGGATATTCATGTGTTTTATCATTATGTTGATATGGCACTGAAAAGTTAATTAGTTAATCATGTAGTTAAATTGGCGAATTTCTACATGTAGTTAAAGGTTTTTTTTTTAATTTATCAAACATTCTTTTCATAAGTTTTGAACAATTTAAGAATTTGAAAAATTTAATTTTTTATTTTATCAAATTTTAACAAATTAAATGTAATTTAAAATATTATTACACAATGTCTTTCCAGTAGTGAGATATATTTTAATCATTTGCATTAACTAGTTAGCAATTTCCCTCATAGGTAAGGCATGTTAATAGAAAAAATGTCAACATAATATTTCACCCCAAACCAGAGTTGATGAATGTCATAGAAACTCATACAAAATGAGATTGTAAACAAAGAACAATACATGATTTTATATTTGTCATGAAAGAGAATTTACAACAACAATTACATGGATTGAAAGAGATTTCTCTCTTGTCATCCTAGTTTAACATATATGTTGTCTGAGTTTGGCAATCATTGTAGTCAAATTATGTTGTGGCGTTTATGTGCCTCCCTTGTTACGACGGGATTGGCATGTAATTTGGATTGGCAACATCTCTTGGTGGACCTTTGTATTTGACAAAGTGAACAACAACAAATTATGACAATTTTTGGGTCTTAGAATGAGGTTTATAGAAAATGCTAATAACTTTCTCAGGTGTTATGTTCACCAAGCTTTCTATAACACATAAGTTGCTTGTCAATATCTCATGTACCACAATATTTGATATTAGTATAGCATATTTGTACTTCAAAAGAACATATTTCCTTTACCATTGTTTCCCACCTTGCTCCTATTGACTTGAGTAACTTAATTGCACCAAATTGATGCATCATTTGTGTTTCCACGGGTGAATTAGTATATGATTGTTTTTCTTTTCTTACAATATTTATCAATTTATCACTTTACCATCCATAAGCAATCAATAACACACACACACACCCACACACACCTACACACCCACACACACACACACCCACACACACCTACACACCCACACACACACACACCCACACAATCCACAATACACAGATATTTAACGTGGAAACCCAAATGGGAGAAAACCACAAAACTTATCTTTGTAATATCGTGTAGGAACCAACCTATTGTTACAATATTTGCAGACACCAACCTGCAAGAGACACCAATCTCATCAGATGAGAACCAACTCAGCAATGCCTATAGGCACAAACCTATGGCTGTAATATTTGCAGGAACTAACTTGCAGGACACACCAATCCCCTTAGTTGAGCACCAAATCAAAAAAATGTAGGCACCAACCTAATGGAGACACCAATCTCCTCAAACTGTCAACAATGTCAACTCATCTCTTTGATTCAAACTGTAAATTCTAACCTTGTACAATATCTACTGCAAACTGATATTCAGAAAAGAACAGAAAAGATACAATGGAAAATACAAACATTACACGAAGATTTTTCACCTGGAAACCCAAACCGGGAAAACCAACATATATTCTATTCATACATTGTGTTACATTGTTTACAATACAATATACATTTAGGATCCAGCGGCATCCAAAACCCTAACCCAATGACTTGGATTAGTCCAAAACCCTAATTCCTTAACCGGAAATAGAAAACCATCGGCAAAAAACCATGTGCCGAAAAACCACCTAAATATCGTGTGGTCCCAGAAATATGTCGTCCCGATAATATGTCATCCCAGAAATATGTCGTCCCGGTAATCTGTCGTCCCGAAAACATGTCGTCCAGAAAACATGTCCGCCCCCCTGCAGCCCCCCCTCTAACCCCCCTGCACGCCCGGTGTAGACGCTTAGACACTACTACTCGTGCAAAGAATATAACACATACCCAACACAAACCTCGACTTGCACAAATCTGTTGCTTTGACTTTGTTGTCACAACATTCTCCTCTAGTTCACAATTTGCATGACTTCAGATGTTCCTTAGACCTTGCACCTCCTAGCCACCCTTAGACAATTAAATTATTCGTTCTTTCATTTTTTGTGACACAAACTCCTCCGATCCTCAATTCTATTACTCTCGTATAGACTCTCACTCACACTCAATTCTGCAATCCTAGAACACACACCCTCAAAGGATTTCGGGCATCGCTACTTATAGAGCCTGTATACTTAGGTATTTTTTTAGATAATAATATGCATCGTGCTCATGGGGTTGAATCCCTTGATTCTTCCTTAAAATCGGGCTGCAAATACCTTCGAAACTGATTCCAAATTCCTCCAATTTCTCACGCTACTGTCCAATCTGGTCCTTGATAAATATCAACTATTGATCTACTATCTTACCACCAAAACACACAAAAAAAGCCTCATCGCTCAACAATAGTCCTATCTAAACTTTTATTGGATCATGACAATTGATCTAGTTCCCCAGACGTCGGGACTTTGTTGACAAGCATTTATAACACACCATCAATGGGAATGACAGATCCGGACCGGTCTTGTCTATTTAACCCAAGTCGTTTGGTATGATCTAACCTAACAGTTTGTATGGCTCCGTTAGCCAACTAGGGTCCTAAAAACACTAAAGGAAATAATCTAGTTATAGATATGATTCTAGCAATCAACACATTAATCGCAAATGTTCAACTAAAAGTGTTAATGTACAATGATTATATACAATTTACAATATTTGAATACAATCTTGCGAAAGTAAATGTTTGAGATAAAGTTTCTAACAAGATTAAGTAATAACGTAACTCTTTCTAATGTTAAACTAATAAATATTGAATGAATATGATTGTAATGATATCATGAAAATAGACAAAGCTGATTAACATCTAAATAATGCAATCATTATTCATTCATATATAAATAACTTTAAATAAAGGAAAACAATACATATACTAACCTCTAGTTGATCAAAAATAATAAACGAAGTTTATCTCTCTGCGTTGTGTGAGATCATGTTGTCCTGTATTAAGTGGAAACCTATGACAAAAATAATCATAATACTTCCTGACGAAATTCAAGGAAGTGTTTCATATTTTGGAGTGAATTTATAGCAACAGAAAGATAAATAATTATATATCCTGTGACGTCAAGATATCCAATAGTTGAGAACGAAAGAAATATCAATCATGAGTAGTGGTTTTATCAACCATTTAACATCAGGAGTAAGCTCAAAAATACCTAAATAGTTGATCAATCACAGGTACAAACTAGGCCAAAGATAATGGACAACATTGAGATAATCAACGATATAAAATCACATGTGAAGAAAAGACTAAAGATAAATCAACACAAGTAACATTTCATAACATAGAAATTATAGGAGAATACAATGAAACACACATTGCACAGTTTAAACAGGTCTAAAGCCAATAGCAAACTGCTTTTCTCATATCACTTTCAAAATTATCTGTCCATTCTATGGTCAAGAAAAACGTGTTTTTAACACCAGGTAACAATAGCTATATAAACATGTCTTGGATCTGTTACCTCTTATCATACAAGATAGAGGAAGATCCCTGAAAATAAGTTTGTTTTACAAAAATAGAGTAACAAAAGGATACTCATGTTGGATTCTTTAAATAAAAAATAATTACATTAATAACATTGTTTTTAAAAAAATGGGAAATTAATAAGCTATTAAACGCTTAACCCATGATTCTTTTTCCTCAAACATAGCACCATAATCTACTATTTACCTGAAATGATAAAACGAAATCAAAGTTTAGATAATAATACAAACAAATAATTTTAAAAAGACAACCTACATGATTCTGTAGCTAGTCTAAAATAATAAAAATAAAATCAAAATGAATCTACCTATTATTTCTAAAACATAATCAAATAATAATAAAAAAAAACAATTATTTGCCATTTTAGAAATTTGACAAAGAGGCATCTGATAAGTCCGAATTTATAATGGTGTTGAAATTTGTTGAGTTTTTAATGATCACATTACCAGACCGTTGTTCTCTCTCGCCTACTATGTTTCTTTATATCAATTTCATTTGAATCAACCTAAATTGGCTCAGGAATTAGGGACAATGAGGATTTTATCCTTTAGATCATCCAAAACTTCTTCTAAAGATTTTCTAGGAATAAAATTGTGTTTTGGCTTCTTGTCTTTGGATGGCTCCTGGATAACAATAGAGGTTTGATCTATGGACACGGTGATTTCTTATAGATTGACCTGTAGGTTTTCCATAGAGGAGTTTGGTCGGCGGGGACTGGGAGGTTCACTAGACTACAGAGGTAAGTCTGTTGCATTTTTAGGTAAGGTAAACCCACTTCTATACACGAAAATTTCCCAACTGTCCCCAGTTTTAGATAAATGCGAAACCATGATAAATTAGATGAGGCCATTGTTGAAAAAGATTGCCTGTGGGTATAGTTTTTTTCTCTGATAGAACTTAGCCATTTCCTGTAGGCTCTCAAATCCACAGAGAGGAAAGAGGAAAAATAATTCCTCAAACGAAACTGTTTTTTCAGAGAAATTTCTATTCAGAAAATGAAGCATATCTCTGATATAGTTTCGTTTCTGAAGAAACTTCTCGCGTAGAAGGTAAATGGCTGCATTTCGGAAATGGGTTTTTAACAGTTTTTTCCAAATTCTTAACCGTTTTCTCTGAATGCATCCCACAAAACCATGTCTTTGTTACACAATTATGGATTTGAATTCTGCTATATAATCACAAATGGGTAAAACCTTAGGGTCATTCGGATCTGCACTACTACAAGAGCCATAGTTTCAAAGGTAAACTAGGAGGAAAAGAAAAAATGAAAACCACTTTTTCAAGTGACCGCCAAACCCAAAAACATAAACTTACCTCCTGAAACAATGAATGCATGCATGTGTTATGCAGGACTAAGGAGTAATGTTTTATAGTATGAGTGTCAATCCTATACCAGGATGACGAGACCGTGATATGACTTGCTAGGGGTAATATTCATATTTCAAATTAACCAAAGTTTTTCTTGTTGTGCGATCATGGATATGTAGTAGAATGACTAAGTCATAAACCAAAGAGGATAATTCAAGCACTATGGTAAGGGATCACCCAATAAAATGATAGGTTTACAATCTTTAAAGATTTATGAAAATATTAGATTCCCTTAGGTGTTATCCCATTTGCAAAAGAAAAATCCACAAATTGTATAATGCCCTCAAACCAAAGCTTGTTCTAATTTCATGCTTACAGTCATGAAATTGAACAAGAAAAATGATAGATTAAAAATAATGAACTCATACACACAACTAGTCCAATGAATCTTTTCAAAGCCAAAGATGATATAAATATTTGCAAAGAGAAGGAGGCAGCTTAGAAAATTTTATCCATTGAAGATGACATTTTACAATGATAAAATTGACATGAATATTTGGCTACCAACAATGGTGACACACTGGGTGAAGCAGTTATCTCTTCATCATCAGAACTTTATATCAGGGAACAAATGACTCAGAAATAATTAAAAGAAAGATCAAGCATTTCGACATTTACTCAGAAAAAATAACACATTCATAGTATTGGATAAAGTTATGTCCAAAAATTGTAATCCGATATCTCATTTTGATCATAGGGTAACGATGTTTATACAGATAACTCGAATATCATTGACAGGGCCATTGTTGCCAGAAAGCCTCTATAGCCTCAACAAGGATGTCATTTAACACACTCTAGTACTCCTATCCCATCCAAGAGTTGTCCATTTATGATAAAAGAATCCTGACATCCGATCAATTTAAAAACATACCTAAGGATATTCGAACCTGAAATTTTTTCTCTGCCAGCAGGCCTGTTCAGTACCCCAACGAAGTTGTCTTGCTATCATGTGTGCATTTACCCACTGCCAGCAGACTTGTTCAGTATCCTGACGGGTTTACACACAATTCCCACACATTACAATGCTTCCAACTCTTTAAAATATTTTCAGAAACTTCATGATATCAAGAGAGCAGGGCGATACTGAATATTTCACAGCCAGGCAATGATAGGATTGATCTTTAAGAATTATTTTCTCGTTCCTTGGGAACTAATAACTTTCATCATAATTTGGATATTTTGATTTCATATAAGAAATCATCTCCGAGATGGGGAAGCACTATGAGTTGTTCTCATTAAAATAGGGACGACATCATAAGTTTTTAAAGATAATCATTTTTCCCTAAGATTTCAATGAAAACTGGGAACAATGACTGGACAAAAACTTACCGTAACTGATCTGAGTTTAGAACTTAATGTTTAGATGCTTTGAGCGGTTATCAAATTCTGCTAATGAAAAATCCAATTCCCTTCAATAATGAATGATGACATGGAAATAATTATTAGGAAAACAAAATCCAAATGAAAAAGAAAAGAAAAAACAAAAGAACATGCAAACTAAAAATATTTACAAGGGTGCAAACATGACTTTTCTTAGGCGAAGTGTTTCTTGAGAGACTAAAAGAAAATAGAAAAATACTTATTAATAGGAGTGCAGTCCTACTAGTGGCACCTTGGGTCAGGGTTGAATGGATAGTTCAAATTTACTTATCTCTTTACTTTCCATTTAAAATTTCCATGATAATACTGCGTTATTTTTTTGAAAAGAAATATTCAACAAAAAGCAGAGAGAAAAGGATTAAAGTGGACTTCCCTAACAACATTCATATTATGGTTCTCTTGGTGTACCCACTTGTGTTCATAACTTCATTATTACAAAGAGAAACAGTGAGAAAGGAAACGAAAGGAAACCTACTCTAAACTACTAAATAGATCAAAACTCTAAGTAAAATCGTATTTCCAGTGCAGCCGCAAGAGCATATTCAATCCCGCAAGGCATAGAAAGTCAAAAATCAAAATGAAATAATGTAGTATTTACATATACAAAAGAAATATATCATTCTTACCTCCTATACATTCATTTAAAAACAAAGCAAGCACGACCTTACCATTCTTTTACAACTTCTTGATGTATGAATCCTCCAACCATTTTGCAATTTTGTCATAAAAATTAGGATGCAAATTATGACTTCAACGAACTAGATATGTCAATGGGGAACACATCATAAGAGGATTCATGAAAACAATCATATTACTGGTTTGAACAGTTTCTTTGATGAGAGGGATCGTTTCAAAACACGAAGCATAATCATTAAAATTCAAACTAACCAAAGAATGAATATGCAATGTAGAACATTTAATCTCCATAAGAATGAGTGCATTGTCTTTTTCAAAAATAAATCATGTAAAATCATCTTGCAACATGTATTTTTTCCATGCGAGTGATGAAAGTGAAAGAGCATCAAATCCGACTTCATAAATATTATGTTCGGAATTAATTTCACCAAATTTTGGCATATCAAAAAGATTTAAGTGTGATGGCAAAGACTAAGATACCATGGGTAAAGTATCAAGTCCACCAGAATCTAAGAAGATATCAGGATATAAAGAGTAAAAGGAATCAGAAATGAGCACATGAAAAGAATCTCTTGAGCTATGATATTTAACAATGGTATTCTCAGGACACCCCTCTTTACTTTCCTTAAAACTTTCACTCTGTTTTGGTGATAAATCCTTCAACATAATATGATCATCTAAATTTTCCTCATGTATGATAGACAATTCAAAAATTTCATGACAAACATCTAATATTTCCTGTGGATAAGGTATGATTTGTGGATGAGGGTTTAAGGTTTCTTCTTCAAATTGCAGATTTTCAACTCTAATCAGTTTCATAGGAATGTTAGAATGCTTAAGATCATTTTCATCACATAAGTGTTCTTCAATGACTAAATTTAAGTACTGATGAGAGAAAGAGTTAGAAGGATAAGGACATTCACCTTGACCCAACATCGAATCTTCTTCCACGATGGTCGAGGACTAAATATACAATGCTTTAGAGGAAAAACTAGTTTGATTGTCAGTAAGAACCTTTTCAATAGATTCTACCTCCCTTGCTTGTTCAAAATTTTCGAATGGATTCCTCTCATCCTGCAAACAAAATTCTTCTCGCAATTGAGTGATAGGATTTGTAACTGATTCGCATTCGCGATTGAATATGACTAGATGAAAGGGGTGCAAGCATCACAAAGGAGATTTAGTACAAATGACATGTCATCAGGATTAAATTTACATAGAACATGATGGATTTTTGTTTTTTGTTAAAAATACATCGGGAGATGAATTGTCATTGATTAGTAAAGTCTAAAATGCTTCACATAATTGATTGTAATCATAGATTTCAAAAGCATCTAAACATTCCTCTACAAATTGAAACCAATCAATAATGTGATATGATGGAAAAGAATCAAACCAATGTTTAATCTGACCCCTAAAAGTAAAATCTAACAATCTACATAAAACCTTTAAATCAAAAATATCATGCTTGATGCATTTACACTAAAACTTTTTAAGATGGTCTTTTGCAGATACATCCCCCCCACCATCAAAGGTGAGTTTGGACAAGCAAGATACTGTCTCATTGGGAATATAGGGTAATGCGAAGTGGAAAGCATGTTCCAACATAGTGATTTGGGAAGCCATGGGGAATTAAAGACATTCAAAACAAAGAATCCTGCAAGTCCAGCTTGTCAGTCTATCCTACCTTCTAGTACATTTCAAGATGATACAAAAGAATAATTTATAAATCTAGAGTTATGATAGGCTGAGGGGTAAAATATTTAATCATTAAATTTACCTCGACCCTCCTTCTAATGCCATTTGTTGATAGTCGTTTGCAACACATCGTCAAAGGGAAGGATAGATTCGGGCCGAGGTTTTCTATTTAACCCAAGTCGTTTGGTATGATCTAACCTTATGGGTTTTATGGACCTATTAGTGAACTAGGGTCATAAAACCACTAAAGGAAATAAACTGATTATAGATGTGATTCTAGCAATCAACACATTAATCACAAATGTTCAACTAAAAGTGTTAATGTACAATGATTATATATAGGGATGATTTTAAGGATGGAAATTTATATTAAAATGTAGAAACTTGAGCTAATATTACTATTCCTTAATATGGAAAATGTAAAATGTTTGGCGATAGTTTTGTAAAAATATTCAAATTTATAAGGATTTTATATAGTTTCTATAACATTTGGGCGATTTTTAAGGTAAAATAATTTTATTCTATGGAATTTGGGCGAATATTTTTTAGAAAAAATGGAAATTGGTGGATCTTTTTTTGGGAAAAACCATGAAAATTTAGCCCATTTGCGAAATTTAGCCCCTAAAAGCATCCATGATTATATACAGTTTACAATATTTGAATAAAATCTTGCGAAAGTAAATGTTTGAGATAAAGTTTCTAACAAGATTAAGTAAGAACATAACTCTTTCTAATGTTAAACTAATAAATATTGAATGAATATGATTGTAATGATATCATGAAAATAGACAAAGTTGATTAACATCTAAATAATGCAATCATTATTCATTCATATATAAATAACTTTAAATAAAGGAAAACAATACATATACTAACCTCTAGCTGATAAAAAATAATAATCTAAKTTTATCTCTCTGCATTGTGTGAGCTCATGTTGTCCTRTATTAAGTGGAAACCTATGACAGAAACAATCATAATACATCCTGAAGAAATTCAAGGAAGTGTTTCATATTTTGGATTGAATTTATAGTAGCAAAAAGATAAATAATTATATATCTTGTGACCTCAAGATATCCAATAGCTGAGAATGAAAGAAATCTCAATCCTGAGCAATGGTGTTATCAACCATTTAACATCAGGAGTAAACTCAAAAATACCTAAATAGTTGATCAATCACAGGTACAAACCAGGCCAAAGATAATGGACAGCATTGAGATAATCAATGATATAAAATCACATGTGAAGAAAAGACTAAATATAAATCAACACAAGTAACATTTCATAACATAGAAATTATAGGATAACACAATGAAACAAGCATTGCATAGTTTACATAGGTCTAAAGCCAATAACAATCTTCTTTTCTCATATCACTTCCAAAAGTATGTGTCCATTCTATGGTCCAGAAAAACATGTTTTTAACACTAGATAACAATAGCTATATAAACATGTCTTGAATCTGTTACCTCTTATCATACAAGATAGAGGAAGATCCCTGAAAATAAGTTTGTTTTACAAAAATAGAGTAACAAAAGGATACTCATGTTGGAGTCTTTAAATAAAAAATAATTGCATTAATAACATTGTTTTTAAAAAATAGGAAATTACTAAGTTATTAAATGCTTAACCCATGATTCGTTTTCCTCAAACATAACACCACAATCTATTGTTTACCTGAAATGATAAAATGAAATCAAAGTTTAGATAACAATACAAACAAATAATTTTAAAAAGACAAGATACATGATTCTGTAGCTAGTCTCAAATAATAAAAATAAAATCAAAATGAATCTACCTATTATTTCTCAAACATAATCAAATAATAATAATAAAAAAAGCTATTTGCCATTTCATAAATTTGACAAAAAGGATTCTGATAAGTCTGAATTTATAATGGTGTTGAAAGTTGTTGAGTTTTTAATGATCACATTACCAGACCGTTGTTCTCTCTCACCTACTCTATTTCTTTATATCAATTTCTTTTGAATCAACCCGAATTAGCTTGGGATTAGGGACAACAAGGATTTTATCCTTTAGATCATCCAAAACTTCTTCTAAAGATTTTCTAGGAATAAAATAGTGTTTTGGATGCTTGCCTTTGGATGGCTCCTGGATAACAATAGGGGTTTGATCTATGGACACAGGGATTTCTTGTAGATTGACCTGTAGGTTTTCCACAGAGTATTTTGGTAGACGGGGACTGGGAGGTTCATTAGAATGTAGAGGTAAGTCTGTTGCATTTTTAGGTAGGGTAAACCCACTTCTATACACGAAAATTTCCCAACTGTCCCCAATTTTAGATAAATGCGAAACCACAAGAATTCGGATGAGGCCATGGTTGAACAGGATTGACTGTGGGTTTAGTTTCTATCTCTGATAGAACTTAGCCACTTTATGTAGGCTCTCAAATCCACAATGAGGAAAGAGGAAAATAAATTCCTCAAACGAAACAGATTTTTCAGAGAAATTTCTATTCAGAAAATTAAGCATATCTCTGATATTGGTTCGTTTCTGAAGAAACTTCCCACACAGAAGGTAAACAACCCCATTTTGGAAATGGGTTTTTAACATTTTGCCAAATTCTTAACCATTTTCTCATAATGCATCCCACAAAACCATGTCTCTGTTACACAATTACGGATTTGAATTCTGCTATATAATCATGAATGTGTAAAACCTCAGGGTCGTTCGGATCTGCACTACTACAGGAGCCATAGTTTCAAAGGTAAACTAGGAGGCAAATAAAAATGAAAACCACTTTGTTAATTGATCGCCAAACCCAAAAACGTAAACTTACCACTTGAAACAATGAATGCATGCATGTGCTATGCAGGACTAAGGAATGTTTGATGATATGAGTGTAAATCCTATACCTGGACGATGAGACCGTGATATGAATTGCTAGGGGTAGTATTCATATTTCAAATTAACCAAAATTTTTCTTGTTGTGCGATCGTGGATATGTTAATGTCGAAACCAAAAATAATCAAGTAGTAGAATGACTAAGTCATAAACCAAGGAGGATAATTCAAGCACTATGGTAAGGGATCACCCAATAAAATGATAGGTTTACAATCTTTAAGGTTTTACGAAAATATTAGATGCCCTTAGGTGTTATCCCATTTGCAAAAGAAAAATCCACAAAGTGTATGATGCCCTCAAACCAAAGCTTGTTCTAATTTCATACTTACAGTCATGAAATTGAACAAGAAAAACGATAGATTAAAAATAATGAATTCATACACACAACTAGTCCAATGAATCTTTTCAAAGCCAAAGATGATATAAATGTTTGCAAAGAGAAGGAGGCACCTACATAAAATTTTATCCCTTGAAGATGACATTTTACAATGTTAAAATTGACATGAATATTTGGCTTCCAACAATGGTGACACGCTGGGTGAAGAAGTTATCTTTGCATCATCAGAACTTTATATCAGGGAACAGATGACTCAGAAATAATTATTAGAAACAATTAAAATATAGATCAAGCATTTCGACATTAACTCAGAAAAAATAACACATTCATAGTATTGGATAAAGTTGTGTCCAAAAATTGTAATCTGGTATCTAATTTCGATCATAGGGTAACGATGCTTATACAGAGAACTCCAATATCGTTGATAGGGCCACTCTTGCTAGCAAGCCTATATAGCCTCGGCAGGGATGTCATTTAACCCACTCTAGTACTCATATCCCATCCAAGAGTTGTCCATTTATGATAAAAGAATCATGACATTCGATCAATTTAAAAACATACCAGAGGATATTTGAACTTGACATTTCTCCGCTGCCAGTAGGCCTGTTCAGTACCCCGACGAAGTTGTCTTGGTATCATGTGTGCATTTACCCACTACCAAAAGACTTGTTTAGTATCCTAACGGGTTTACACACAATTCCCACACATTACAATGCTTCCTACTCTTCAAAATATTTTCAGAAACTTCATGATATCAAGAGACCAGGGCGATACTGAAGATTTCATAGTGAGGCAATGATAGGATTGATCTTTAAGAATTATTTTCTCGTTCCTTGGGAACTAATAACTTTCATCATAATTTGTACATTTATATTTCAGTTAACAAATCATGTCTAGGATGGGGAAGCACTATGAGTTGTTCTCATTAAAATAGGGACGACGTCATAAGTTTTTAAAGATAATCGTTTTTCCCTGAGATTTCAATGAAAGTTGAGAACAATGACTGGACAAAAACTTATCGTAAATTATCTAAGTTTAGAACTTAATGTTCAAATGCTTTGAACTATTATCAACTACTGCTAACGAAAAATCCAATTCCCTTCAATAATGAATGATGACTTAGAAATAATTATTAGGAAAACAAAAACCAAATGAGAAAGAAAAATAAAAACAAAAGAACACGCAAACTAAAAATATTTACAAGGGTGAAAACATGGATTTTCTCAGGCGAAGTATTTCTTGAGAGACTAAAAGAAAATAGAAAAATCCTTATTAATATGAGTGAAGTCCTACTAGTGGCACCCTGGGTCAAGGTTTAATTGATAGTTCAAATTTACTTCTCTTTACTTTCCATTTAAAATTTTCACGATGATACTACGTTTTTTTTTTGAAAAGAAATATTCAACGAAAAGCAAAGAGAAAAGGATCAAAGTGGACTTCCCTAACAACATTCATATTACGGTTCTCTTGGTGTACCCACTTGTGTTCATAACTGCATTATTACAAAGAGAAACAGTGAGAAATAAAACTAAATGAAACCTACTCTAAACTACTAAATAGATCAATACTCTAAGTAAAATCGTATTTCCAGTGCAACCACAAGAGCATCTTCAATCCTGCAAGGCATAGAAATTCAAAAATCAGAATGAAAGAATGTACTATTTGTAGATATAAAAGAAATATGTCATGCTTACCTCCTATATATTCATTTAAAAACAAATCAAGCACGACCTTACCATTCTTTTGAAACTTCTTGATGTATGAATCCTCTAACCATTTTCCAATTTTGTCATAAAAATTAGGATGCAAATTATCACTTCGACGAACTAGATTTGTCAATAGGGAACACATCATAAGAGGATTCATGACATCAATCATATTACTGGTTTGAGCACTTCCTTTGATGAGAGGGATCGTTTCAAAACGTGAAGCATAATCATTAAAATTTGAGCTAACCAAAGAATGAATATGCAATGTAGAATATTTAATCTCCATAAGAATGAGTCCATTGTCTTTTTCAAAAATAAATTGTGTAAAATCATCTTGCAACATGTATTTTTTCCATGCGAGTGATGAAAGTGAAAGAGCATCAAATCCGACTTCATAAATAAAATGTCTGGAATTAAGTTCCCCAAATTTTGGCATATCAAAAAGATTTGATTGTGATGGAAAAGAGTAAGATAATGTGGGTAAAGTATCAAGTCCACCAGAATCTAAGAAGATATCGGGATATAGAGAGTAAAAAGAATCAGAAATGAGCACATGAAAAGAACCTCTTGAGCTATGATATTTAACAATGGTATTCTCGAGACAACCCTCTTCAATTTCCTTAAAACTTTCACTCTGTTTTGGTGATAAATCCTTCAACATAATATGATCATATAAATTTTCCTCATGTATGATAGACAATTCAAAACTTTCATGACAAACATCTAATCTTTCATGTGGATAAGGTATGATTCATGGATGAGGGTTTAAGGTTTCTTCTTCAAATTGCATATTTACATCTCTAATCAGTTTCATAGGAATGTTAGAATGCTTAAGATCATTTTCATCACCTAAGTGTTCTTCAATGACTGAATTTAAGTATTGATTAGAGCAAGAGTTAGAAGGATAAGCACATTCGCCTTGACCCACCATCGAATCTTCTTCCACGATGGTTGAGGACTGAATATACAATGATTTAGAGGAAAAACTAGTTTGATTGTCAGTAAGAACCTTTTCAATAGATTCTACCTCCCTTGCTTGTTCAAAAGTTTTGGATGGATTCCTCTCATCCTGCAAACAAAATTCTTCTCACAATTGAGTGATAGGATTTGTAATTGATTCATCATTCACGATTGAATATGACTAGATGAAAGGGGTGCAAGCATCACAAAGGCGATTTAGTACAAATGGCATGTCATCAGGATTAAATTTGCATAGAACATGATGGATTCTTGTTAAAAATACATCTGGAGATGAATTGTCATTGATTAGTAAAGTCTAAAATTCTTCACATAATTGATTGTAATCATAGATTTGAAAACATCTAAAAATTCCTCTACAAATTGAAGCCAATCAATAATGTGATATGATGGAAAAGACTCAAACCAATGTTTAATCTGACCCCTAAAAGTAAAATCGAACAATCTGCATAAAACCTTTAAATCAGAAATATCATGCTTGATGCATTTACACTAAAACTTGTTAAGATGGTCTTTTGCAGATACATCCCCCCCACCATCAAAGATGAGTTTGGACAAGCGAGATATTGTCTCGTTGGGAATATCGGGTAATGCAAAGTGGAAAGCATGTTCCAACACAGTGATTTGGGGAGCCATGGGGAATTAAATACATTCAAAACAAATACTCCTGCAAGGATAGCTTGTCAGTTTGTCCTGACTTCTAGTTCATTTCAAGATGATACAAACGAAGAATTTATAAATATGGAATTATGATAGGCTGAGGGGTAAAATATTTAAGCATTAAATTTACCTCGACCCTCCTTCTAATTTCATTTGTTGGCGGGCATTTGCGACACACCATCAATGGGAAGGATAGATACAGACCGAGGTTATCTATTTAACCCATGTCGTTTGGTATGCTCTAACCTGACGGGTTTTATGGCCCCGTTAGCGAACTAGGGTCCTAAAAACACTGAAGGAAATAAACTGATTATACATGTGATTCTATCAATCAACACATTAATCACAAATGTTCAACTAAAAGTGTTAATGTACAATGATTATATACAGTTTATAATATGTGAATAAAATCTTGTGAAAGTAAATGTTTGAGATAAAGTTTCTAACAAGATTAAGTAAGAACATAACTTTTTCTAATGTTAAACTAATAAATATTGAATGAATATGATTGTAATGATATCATGAAAATAGACAAAGATGATTAACATCTAAATAATGCAATCATTATTCATTCATATATAAATAACTTTAAATAAAGGAAAACAATACATCTACTAACCTCTAGCTAATAAAAAATAATAAACTAAGTTTATCTCTCTGCGCTGTGTGAGATCATGGTGTCCTATATTAAGTGGAAACCTATGACAGAAACAATCATAATACTTCCTGAAGAAATTCAAGGAAGTGTTTCATATTTTGGAGTGAATTTATAGCAGCAGAAAGATAAATGATTATATATCCTATGACGTCAAGATATCCAATAGTTGAGAACGAAATAAATCTCAATCCTGAGCAGTGGTTTTATCAATTATTTAACATCAAGAGTAAACTCAAAAATACCTAAATAGTTGATCGATCACAGGTACAAACTAGGCCAAAGATAATGGACAACATTGAGATAATCAACGATATAAAATCTCTTGTGAAGAAAATACTAAAGCTAAATCAACACAAGTAACATTTCATAACATAGAAATTATAGGAGAATACAATGAAACAAACATTGCACAGTTTACACATGTCTAAAGCCAATAGAAAACTGCTTTTCTCATATCACTTCCAAAATTATGTGTCCATTCTATGGTCCAGAAAAACGTGCCTTTAACACCATGAAACAATAGCTATATAAACATGTCTTGGATATGTTACCTCTTATCATACAAGATAGAGGAAGATCCATGAAAATAAGTTTGTTTTACAAAAATAGAGTAACAAAAGGATACTCATGTTGGAGTCTTTAAATAAAAAATAATTACATTAATAACATTGTTTTTTAAAAAATGGGAAATTACTAAACTATTGAATGCTTAACACATGATTATTTTTCCTCAAACATAGCACCATAATCTTATGTTTACCTGAAATAATAAAACAAAATCAAAGTTTAGATAATAATACAAACAAAGAATTTTAAAAAGACAAGCTACATTATTCTATAGCTAGTCTAAAATAATAAAAATAAAATCAAAATGAATCTACTTATTGTTTATCAAACCAAATCAAATAAATAATTATAAAAAAAAACTATTTACCATTTCAGAAATTTGACAAAGAGACATCTGATAAGTCCGAATTTATTATGGTGTTGAAATTTTTTGAGTTTTTAATGATCACATTGCCAGACCATTGTTCTCTCTCACCTACTCTATTTCTTTATATCAATTTCATTTGAATCAACCCGAATTGGCTCAGGATTTGGGACAACAAGGATTTTATCCTTAGATCATCTAAAACCTCTTCTAAATATTTTCTAGGAATGAAATCGTGTTTTGACTTCTTGCCTTTGGATGGCTCCTGGATAACAACAGGGGTTTGATCTATGGACACAAGGATTTGTTGTATATTGACCTGTAGGTTTTCCACATAGGAGTTTGGTCGACAGGGACTGGGAGGCTCACTAGAATGCAGAGGTAAGTCTGTTGCATTTTTAGGTAGGGTAAACCCACTTCTATACACGAAAATTTCCCAGCTATCCCCAGTTTTAGATAAATGTGAAACCACAAGAATTCGGATGAGGCGATGGTGGAACAAGATTGATTGTGGGTTTAGTTTTTGTCTCTGATAGAACTTAGCCATTTTTTGTAGGCTCTCAAATCCACAGAGAGGAAAGAGGACAAATAATTCCTCAAACGAAATAGATTTTTCTGAGAAATTGCTATTCAGAAAATGAAGAATACCTCTAATATAGATTTGTTTCTAAAGAAACTGCCCATGAAGAAGGTAAATGACCCCGTTTTGGAAATGGGTTTTTAACGGTTTTGGCAAATTCATAACTGTTTTCTCAGAATTCATCCCACAAAACCATGTCTCTATTACACAATTACGGATTTGAATTCTGTTATATAATCACGAATGTGTAAAACCTCAAGGCCATTTGGATTTGCACTACTACAGGAGCCATAGTTTCAAAGGTAAACCAAAAGGCAAAGGAAAAATGAAAACCACTTTTTCAAGTGACCGTCAAACCCAAAAACGTAAAATTACCAGGTGAAACAATGAATGCATGCTTGTGTTCTACAGGACTAAGGAGTAATTTTTGATGGTATGAGTGTCAGTCCTGTACCAGGACAATGATACCGTGATATGACTTGCTAGGGGTAATGTTCATATTTCAAATTAAACCAAAGTTTTTCTTTTTGTGTGATCATGGGTATGTTAATGTGGAAACCAAAAATAATCAAGAAGTAGAATGGCTAAGTCATAAACCAAGGAGGATAATTCAAGCGCTATGGTTAGGGATCACCCAATAAAATGATAGGTTTACAATCTTTAAGTTTTTATGAAAATATTAGATGCCCTTCGGTGTTATCCCATTTACAAAAGAAAAATCCACAAAGTGTATGATTCCCTCAAACCAAAGCTTTTCTAATTCCATGCTTACAGTCATGAAATTGAACAAGAAAAATGATAGAGTAAAAATAATGAACTCATACACACAGCTATTCCAATGAATATTTTCAAAGCCAAATATGATAGAAATGTTTGCAAAGAGAAGGAGGCAGCTGGTCTGCAAATAGAGTATTTGGCCTTTATCTTCATGCTCACAAACCATTTTCCAAGATTCGGTATGCCACCTATTGTTATAACCCTAATTTTCTCCACATATGCATACCTTTCATTTGGCCCTCTTACATGCAAACTTTTCCAAGCCATCACTAAGCAACTCTTCTTAAAAAATCATTTTTTGAAGATATACGCAGCCTGCACCACTACTGTCTGCGTACATATGCCTGTTGCACCATTACAACCCGCGTACATATGCTAGTTGCACCATTACAACCCGCGTATAGTTGTAAAAGTTAAAAATAAATAAAAATTTGCAAGGAATTCGTTGATATTACGAGCTATTGGGTAGTTTCCCAACTAATCCACCGCCTATATATGTTAGGAACCAAATATCAATATAGCATAGAAAAATCTTAGAATAAGTAATCAACACCTTCAAAAAGAGAGAAATTCAGATAATAAGCCTCTTCGAGGGGTAAACCTCCTTATGCCCACATAAATGTTCAATTCCAAGATGATTCAAAATGAAAATTTCTCCTTGGTATAAATAGGAGACTAGGAGGTATAATTACAACTAATGGAATAAAGCCAACATAAATAAAATAACATTAATAACGTAATATACCCCAATTAAGGGGTAATGAGCCACTATTTAGGGCTTAACATGCCCATCCCCTTGAGACAAGTGGTGTCTGCAATGCTTGAGTAAATTTAGATTCTTCTGTATAAAAGACTCATCTTCCCAAGTGGAATCTTCAGTCGGTAGTTTCCTCCATTTAATGAGATACTCTGAAATAGATCTATTCCTCAGCTGGCAAATTCATGTGTCAGTGATGTCTTCAGGCTCCAATATGATTTTTCCTTCCTCATCAATTTATGGAAATATATTTTGAACTAGGATCTTGTCCCCTATAACCTTCTTTAAGCATGAAACATGGAAAACAGGGTGTACTCATGAAGATGCATGCAACTCCAACTTGTATGCCACAGTACCAATCTTTTGCAACACCTTATAAGGGACATAGTACTTTGGTGATAATTTATTATCCTTCTTGGCTTGCTTGAGGGACATCTGTTTGTATGGTTGTAGTCTTAAAGACACCCAATCCCCTACTTCAAAAATTCTTTCACTATGATGTTGATCTGCTTGTTCTTTCATGCGATTTTGTGCCATGGTCAGGTTGTCCTTTATTATTTGGAGAACTTGTTGTTGATGCTCGATGTGATCTTCCACTGCTTGAAACTTAGATTTTTCTTTTAGATAAGAAGTGATGGAAGGAGGGTGGTATCCATAGAGTGCCATAAATGGTGTCATTTTTGTTGTAGTGTGAAAGGAAGTGTTATACCACCATTCTACCAAGGGTAACCATTTGAAACATTTTGTTTGTTTATTAGAGACAAAGCAATGAAGGTATCCTTCCAAACATTTGTTCACTATATCGGTTTGTCCATCAGATTGAGGATGATAGGATGAGCTATGAGCCAATTGAGTACCCAAACAAGAAAATAATTATGTCCAAAAATTTCCAATGAAGATGGGATCTCTATCACTTATAATAATCTTTGGCTTGCCATGTAGATTTTGAACTGTCTCCATGAATGCAGTGGAAACTATACTAGCTTTTAAGGGATGAGAGAGTGCACAAAAGTGTGCATACTTGGTCAGTCTATCAAAAATCACCATGATGACACTCTTTCCTTCAAACTTCGTTAACCCTGTCATGAAATCCATCGAAACCTACTCCCAATGCTGACTAGGGATGGATAATGGTTGTAAAATACCTGGGGTCTTAATTGTTTCCACCTTATTTTGTTGGCAAACCAAACATTCTGCCGCAAACCTTTCAACATCAGTTTTAAGGCCATCCCAAAAAAAATTCGTCTTGACCCTATGGCAGGTTTTTAAAAATCCTGAGTTCCCTCCTACTGGAGAGGTGTGCAATTCCAATAGTACATTTTGTTTGAGTTGGGAGTTATTACATAAATATAAGTGATCTTTGTACCATAGTGAATCATTTTTAAATGTAAATGTATCTGATGTACTGGAATCCTGTTGCAACCTTTGAATGAGAGTCCACACTTTTTCGTCATTCTTCCATTCATCCTTTGCTTCTATTATCCAATCGGGTTGGATGATCGAGATCACACACAGAAAGGCCTCAAAATCTTCATCATTCCTTGAGAGTGCATCTGCCACAACATTTTTCTTCCCTTTTTTATAGACGGTTTCAAAATCATAAACCAATATCTTGGTTACCCATTTTTGTTGTTCTTTTGAAGATAGTCTTTGTTCCAAGAAGTATTTAAGACTATCGTGATCTGTTTTGACCTTGAAGTGCCTACCTATTAGGTAAGGACGCCATTTCTTCAATGCGTATTGCCATCATTTCCTTCTCATAAATGGTTTTGTGTAAGTCCTTTCCCTTGAGTGGTCGACCTTCAAAAGCCAGGGGCCTTCCTTCTTGCATTAGGACAACACCAATTCCATTTATCGAGGCATCACATTCCACAATAAAGGTTTTTGTGAAGTCTGGAGTGGTCAAGACAGGAGCTTTGTACATCACCTCTTTAATATGTTCAAAATCTTTAGTTTCCTCTAGAGTCCATGAAAATGTATCCTTCTTAATTAGTGTCGTTAAAGGTGCTTCTATTCTTCCATAGTGCCGAACAAACTTGCGGTAGTAACCTGTCAAACCCAAAAATCCTCTATGATTCTTCAATGTTTTGGGAATCGGCCAGTCCATCATGGCCTTAATCTTGTTAGGGTCTACCTTGACACCTTCATGAGATACAATATGACCCAAATTCTCTACCTCCTTCACTCCAAATAAACATTTGGATGGTTTAGCATATAGTTGTTTCTCCTTTAGTAGTTTTAGCACCTTGTCAACATGTCGCACATGATCTTCCCAAGACTTGCTATAGATTAGTATATCATCAAAAAGTACTAACACAAATTTTCGAAGGAAGGGCTTTAAAATGGAATTCATCAACCCTTGGAATGTGGAAGGTGCATTTTTAAGGCCAAAAGGCATGACCAAAAATTCATAATGGCCTTCATGATTTCAAAATGTTGTTTTTTGGATATCTTCTTCCTTCATTCTCATCTGATGATACCCTGAACGAAGATCCAACTTTGTGAAATATATTGCTCCATGTAGTTCATCTAACAATTCATCAATGACTGGAATGAGAAACTTATCTTTAATAGTGATCTTGTTGAGCGCTCTATAATCTGGACACATACGCCATGAGACATCTTTCTTGAATACCATTACCACTGGTGTAGAGTAAGAACTTTGGCTAGTTCTAATAATGCCAGCGTCTAACATTTCTTCAACCATGCACTCAATTTCAGTCTTCTGGGAATAAGGGTATCAGTATGGCCTGATGTTAGGAGGAACACTCCCAGGAATTAGGTGAATATCATGATCATGATTTCGAGTGGGTGGAATACCTTTGGGAATATCTTCAAATACTTTGTAATTCTTATCAATGATCCCTTGGAGATCTAGAGGAATAGATGACTTAGATGTTTGAACATCTAGTGAGCATAGTTGTGCAATAACATCTTGATTCCCCTTTTTCAATAATTTTGTCATGCCACTAGAGCTTATCACCTTACTGGGTTCCCCTGTGATACCTCTTAACTCAATTTCTTTTCCTTCCAATGAAAATTTCATGAAAAGTTCTTGAAAATTAAAAGCCATTGTTCCTAATGATTGTAACCATTGGATTCCTAGTACAACATCAACACTGCCCATGGGTATAGCAATCATTGGACTATTCAATACATATTCCCCCATAGTAAGATTGATCTTATTGCATTTTCCTAAGCAATTGATAGTTCCTCCATCTACTATCATTACTTGAAACTCTGGTGCTGGATATACAAAGCAATTGAGATCTTTGGCTAATTTATAGTGAATGAAATTATGAGTACTGCCAGAATCAATTAGGACTATTACCTTTTTGTTTTTGATATATCCTTCGATCTTGAGGGTTTGAGGAGTGCTAATTCCAGCCAATGTATTACACAATATCGTGGGAGTCAACTCTTCAGACGAAATTGATTCTAGGTTTTCATCTTGAAATGGTTCTTGTTCTTGTTCTTCTTCTTCTTCCTCTTCACAATCTATGCATAATAATTTCTTGTCACCACACTTATGTCCCTTACTGTACTTGTTGTCACAATTAAAGAATAAACCTTTTGCTTTTATTTCCTCCAATTGTTGAGGTGTCAACCTTGTAGGTTGAGGTGTTTTAGAATAAGGAGCATTATTCTCTCTACAGATGTTAGGATTGGTCCTTCTTGTAGCCATGGCCATATTTTTACTTTCAACATTTCTTGCCACCCTAAATGCATTCTCCAATGATTTGGGTTCCCAAAGGCGAACCACATGTTGAATGTTATCTCTTAAAGTTCCTATGAATACATCATCCAAGTGCTCATCTGGAATATTTGTTACCTTTATATTCAATCTTTGGAAGTTCTCAATGTGCTCTATAATTGAACCCTTTTTCTTGAGATTTATCAATTGGCTAAAGAAGGTATTGCCCCTTGTATCCTCATAGTGTGCTATCATTTCTTCCATGCAAATTGTCCAAGTGACGAGTGATTTGCGAGAAAAAATCCATCTATACCATACAAATTGATTGGGTTCTAAATATAAAGAATCAATTTGTACCTTTTGTGTATGTGGCACATTATGTAGATCAAAGAATTGCTCCATCTGAAGTATCCATGTGATAGGGTCCTTGACATCAAACTTCCTCATATCGATCGTAGGAACGTGGTTGGTCTTCAACCCAAAGTTGGAGTTTCTCCATTCTTGATTCACCTTCCTTGTGTCCTCATCATGAATTTCATGGGATACATTTTCATTTTCAGGTGTCCTCTCTATTACGATATTTTTCAATACTTCCACGATCTCCTCTTTTAAACCATCCATATTTGCCTCCAACTTAGCTTCCATCTCTTGTAGTTCATATTTTTTTACTATCTTCTTTTGTAAATCATTTATTTCCCTACGCATTTCTTCACCTTCATCAAGAGTCCAAGTAGGATTGTCTGGAGGCTTATTTGGTGTAGAAGTTCCCTTTTTTGGTGGCATGTTGGCAAAGTATCACTTTAAACCTTGATTTTGAGATGGTTCTTCTAGATAATCTTCCTTTTATTGTATCTCAAAAATTTTGGCCCTTCTAAGTATTAAATTTTAGTTTTTGTAGGTCTCTGATATTTCTTCTCTCCAATGCCATAGGTCTAATCAAAATTGGATGTGTCAAGTGGAATATACGGTAACTTCCCCGCAACTTGTTGATTCTTGGCCTTTCCCGGGGATCTCACTTGTATAGCATTCCTTTCACAAAATAATTGATATAAAATTATGAAACTCATACCAAAAATACTACAAACTGTCCACTATCCAATGCAACCAGTCTCACTCAATTTGGATACTCTAGGAAGAAGTTATGATTGTTTTACCTGGAACACCTTCTTCAGACTAGTCAATAGGACTAGTTAGATACCCTATCTTCCACAAGGTGTATATACAAATGAAATATGATCCAATATTAAATTTTTACCACAGATACCTTACTAATTTATCTGAATATCCTCGAGAGTTCAGGGTCTGAAATGTTACAGAAATGTTTTTACAGGGAAAATTCCACAATGACTCAATTCAGGATGATTCCTGAACCCTATCCTTCACAGGATGTATATCCAAAAGTGTAAGGCCTCAGGAGATGAAACTTTAACTCAACATACCTTGATCCATCTACTAAATATCCTCCAAGTCGTTCCTTCTTAAAAGCTGTAGAAATTTTTTTATAGAGAAAATGCCAAAGTGTCTCAGATGTAGCAGCGAAACCCCAAGACTTTGAACTCTAATACCATATGTTAGGAATCAAATATCAATATAGCATAGAAAAACCTCAGAATAAGTAATCAACGATTTTAAAAAGAGAGAAATTCATATAATAAGACTCTTCGAGGGGGGAACCTCCTTATGCCCACATAAATGTTCAATTCCAAGATGATTCAAAATGAAAATGTCTCCTTGGTATATATAGGAGACTAGGAAGTATAATTACAACTAATAGAATAAAGCCGACATAAATAAAATAACATTACTAATGTAATATTCCCCAATTAATGGGTAATGAGCCACTATTTAGGGCTTAACAGTATCCCTTCACCCAACCGAATAACCATCTTTTTCCCATATAAAACGAGGTGTTGGGGTCTCATTTCATATCTAACCATAAGAACAGTGAAACACTTCCCGTTTCACATCCCTTCCTTTCCCCAAGCATTTGCATCCTTGTTGTGAGAATTGCCTCAACTTTCGTCATTTTTCCCTTTTTCTTCCATAAGAACCCATTCCATTTCCCAAGAAGAAGTTTGAGAGGAAAAAGATACACGAAGGTGCACTTGGAGCTTGGTGAAGAGGAGCCTAGACCAGGTTTGAGGAGTAGTAGCCAACTTTGTTTGTAAGTAATCATTGTATTATCAGTAAGAGGGCCAAATGCCAGGTGTGCATATGTGGAGCAAATTAGGGTTATAACACCTATCGATCAACCCATCTTGCTCACTGGCCTACTGAGCCATGGCGTATCAACCCACCAGCCCCCAGGGACTGCAACAATGTAATGTTTCTCTAATATTCTGATATTTGATATGCTAGTATGTTGACATGGCATATGACATCATCTCCACGTGGACCACTTCCACCTTTACTAGATGACATGGCTATGAATTCATCACTTCCTCTGGCTCTTGTTCGTACATCCTGCTAACTCAACACTAGTACATGAATTGACATGTGGCACTATCCTAGCTGCTTTCATGGCTATGTCATGGTGATGACATGGAATCACCACCGGGTGATCAACCCACTAGGAATTCAACACTACATCGCTCCTTCAATCTTCTGGTATCCGATATGGAACTTTTCTTCGTGGAACAATGTCATAGGGTAATTGGCCCACCGAGACATCGACTCCCGAAAGTTTCAACACTACAATTCTCCTCTATTCTACCAGTATCTAATATGCCGATATCGGATCACCATGGAACTAGGTCACCGGGTCCCCGAAATTTAACACTTCACCACTCCAAAATTTTGACTAGCTTATATGGTGTGGCATTGATGTGAACTATCACATGGTGTTGGTGTGGTGGATGACATGGCCTCCACATGGTGTTGGTGTGGTGGATGACATGGCCTCCACATGGTATCCTTCTACATAAACTGACTAACTTAGTAGCTACCATGGTGTTGACATGGAATTGATGTAGTCACCGACCTATTAACCCACAAAGTGCTCAGGACTTCACTACTGCACTTTCACTTTGATCTCCCAATCTCTTGTATGTTGGGCTCCACCACTAGACCATCGGGCTACCTGGGCACCAAGCCACCAGGCTACCAGGGAACTAGGCCATCGCACCATTGATACTTCAATATTGTACGTACACCTGATCTGGTATGGAACCTTTCCATCCATATTCCAACCATCGTGAAATCACCCCACCAGGTAACCAAGCCTCCAAAAAATTTTGAAATGCATTTTCAACAAATGTTTTGGTACTCCATTATATGCTATTAGATATAATGGGATCCACACCTAAAAGGATAGCGCATTGCACAAGGTTCCATAACTTCCATTTACAAAAAATATATGTAATAGTGCTTGTGCATTATAAATCCTTTGAAATTGACTTTCCTTACCAATGTGGGATAATTCTGTCATTGTTTTCGACTCAATATTGTTAACATAGCCATCAAGCACCCTTGGAGAAACCTCGTCGAAACTCAATCAACGCACAAAGACATATATTCCTATTATTCCTATGAACATGATTCCTACAGGTCTTGATTGGCCTTCTTGATCTCATTCCTCTCTCCTTCATTCATAAGGTAAACACACAGAAGCTCATCAACACAACTCAGAACATAGTTTGACCCAACACAAGGTAAATACATAGAATCTCACCAACGCATCTTAGAACATTCTCTGGTTAGATTTTTAGTATGGATTCTTCTAGCCTTAGTAGTCTCCCCCTATATTTTAGATCAATGAAAATAACTTACCAACAAGATCCCCCTTTTTCATTGATGGCAACCTTAATTAATTTTGATACTCCTCCAACTTGATACAACCATAGATTTCACAATTTTTCTTTCATCTAAGTTGATTGCTTCCATATATTTAAACTCCCCATTTCTCTCTACTCTCCCCCTTTGAAACAATGGAAAAGGGATTCTCTTCCCCTTACATTGTATTCTTTATTTTCTACTCTGCAAACAACAAGATTCTCTCTTTTTACAACTCCCCTTGAGCTTGTGCTCTTCTTCTAGTGCTTTAGTTATTGGACGGCATAGGTACCACCCCCACTTTCTGTTTGAGATACTTGAAGACTTATCTAGGAAGAGGTTTTTTAAACATATCAACAACTTGTTCCTTTATACCAATATATTCCATCTTGACATTTTTTCCTATGACATTTTCTCTTAAAAATGGTATTTTATTGGAATGTGTTTTGTCTTCGAATGCATAACTAGATTATTTGACATTTTTATTTCACTGGTATTGTCACACATTATTGATATGAGATGATTATTTTCTACCTTGATGTTCTGCAACATTTGTTTCAACTAGAGAACTTATGTACAAGATGTTGTTGTTGCAATGTGTTTTGCTTCTGCTATGGACATAGAAATTGGTGATTGCTTCTTATTGAACCAAGACGCTAGGTTGTTTCCTAGAGAAAATGCTCCACCGTTGGTGCTCTTTCTATCATCCACACTACCTACACAATCTACATCCTTGTAAGTTTTTAGAGTAAATTATTTTCCTATGGGATACCATAAACCTAAGTCCAATGTTCCTTTTAGATATCTGAATATTATTTTTACTGTTTTCACATGTGTTTCCTTTGGTGCAACTTGAAACCTTCTAACTAACCCTACTTCCTGCACTATATTTGGCCTTTAAGTTGTCACATATAGTAGGTTATGTATCATTAATCTGTACAAAGTTTGATTATCTTCCTTTGATTCATCCTCTTTTCTTAATTTACAACTAGTGACCATGGGTGTGCTAACACGTTTGCAGTATTCCATTTCAAACTTGTTCAACATCTCCTTGGTATATTTTGTCTGAAAAATGAATATGCCTTTGTTGGTTTGAGAAATATGCAACCCTAGGAAGAAGGACATTTCTCCAAGCATTGTAATGTCCCTAGCTACCTCATGTTGGGCCACGTCACACAATATCAACTTTAGGAGCACTAAGTCAACCCGACTATAACATCCCCATCATACTACTGAGAAATGTTACACTGATGTTTCACTGTACAGTTTCTACTCTAACACAAGTCAACATAGTTAACTAGAAGTAACACACTCAACCCAATCTTGAGTTGTGTCACACAACTTGTTATAGAAGAAACAACAATCTCATTTCCATACAAACTTAAGTAGCAGAATTAACTCAGACCACTACATGCACCAGCATGTTGATCACATAGAATAACTATGCGCACATCATCTAGGAGTCATGCGCCACTTTTGATTTCACTATGTGTGGAGTATGTTTCCTTAAACACATGCAAAAATTCCAGCCTCTTGATGTACACAAGCTACAATCCTGGACACCCAACCACTCAATCTTCTTCTTGATGAATTATAACCAAAATCACAAGGTTAACTTAACTGGAAAGACTATCCACATTTTTCATATCCATGTAGAAATACAAATACAAGATATAAGCACCATACTTATATGAGAAGCAACAAATAACAAAATAACAACAAATACTTATATGCAACAACATACAAGCATTAACCCATGTCAAACCTAAACATAAATGCACGTAGTAACAAAGACAAGCACATAAGGAACACTTATCTTAAATGAAAGTCACCAACTGCATCCTTGACTCAGACGTTCCTCCCAACCATAGATGTTGTTTCTCATAAGATTTCAACAACAGGTCACCCTCGATATGGGGCTCAACTACTCTAGGGAAAGAGGCTCCTAGAGACAAGCTATGTTCTGAAACTCAACAAAATTTCTAGTTCACAGTGTCCGCTGCTACATATATCCCACAATACCTCATTTCCCATGCACCTGTCACACCCAAGGAAGTGTGCCCCTTGTCTTCTCAATATTCCTTCGGCTGCCCCACTTCCCTTCCCAAGGTTACCAACAGCAGGTCGGATAAGAAGTATCTGAGACCTATGATTAATGCTCAACGCACCAGAAAAAAAAATCTTAGTAAAAATCTCTCCCTGAGAGTATGCCTACGGGTCTAACAACCACTCCATAATATCCAATCTCTCACTGAGAGAAACTACTCACGATCGGTCAACCCGACTCTTCGACATTGGAACTCTGGATACAACCCCCAACTCCCTACAAGATTCTCTGGAAGATAATGCAATAATCAAATTCTCCATATAGTTCGACCCCCTTCTTCTCATAAGAGCCTGAAACATGAATTCCTCCCTTCGATTAATGAATAATCCCATGAAAATCAATGCCCAAATACACTAAGGCCAACAATATATATTTCATTTCTTCCACTTGACACTTGTCACCTTCAAAAGTATCTTTAAGCCACTTGGTGACCCGTTTCCTACCCTAGGGAACTTAGGATAAAACAATATATCTGACATTGCACTTTTCCCAGAAATATTATAAAATATTCCCCAAGAATTATATCTCACCCCATTTTCCCTTCTCTGGTGGAGTCATCCCCACATCTCTTTTCATCTCAATCAATTAGCACACAACAATGCAATATTATATTAATAAACATGATTAAATTTACATGGATAGGCGCAATGGTCTATCTGTGTCCAGGATCACCAGCCTCATAATCATATAGGCTCTCCAACCGAAATAAACCTCAAAACATAAAACAATCATATATATATATATATATATATATATATATATATATATATATATATATATATAACTCGATTATCTCTCCGCACTTCTAGGTCATTACTATGCACTAACCCCTCAGTACTCCGCACTTCTAGGTCATTACTATGCACTAACCCAAGTGTGTGCAACATAGTGTAATGTGTGCACTTTCCCAAGTGTGTGCAATACACAAAATGTGTGCACCCTATCTTTATAACAATTCTCCATGCACTTACTCTGATGCCCTCAACACCATAACTAGGTTTCAATGGATCACCAGCCTATATATACATAACATTTACACTTGGTACCAATTGGATCACTAGCCCATGTACAATTACAAAGGGTTCTGGATCAGGGACATTACAAGCATAGACATCCCATTTTTTTTTTCATTTCTTCTGCAAACTTTTGGCTCATTCTATCAACATTACTTCCATAAATGATATCATCCACATATACCACAATGATTAACATCTTTGTATTGTATATTTTGATGTAAAGATTGATATTTGTTGTTCCTCTTTTGAAACATTAGTTTTGTAAGTACTTGTCGAGTCTTGAATACCATGATTTGGGAGCTTTCTTTAATTCATAAAGTGTTCTCTTCAATTTGCAAACATAATATTCATTTTATGCTAATAAAAATCCCTCAGGCTATTCAATGTACACTTCTTCATCTAAATCTCCATTCAGGAATGTTGACTTGAAATTCATTTGATACACTTTAAAATTCTTAAAAATTTAAAATGCCAATAAAATTATAATGGATTCTAATCTTGCAACAGGCGAAAAGGTTTCTTCAAATTCAATACCTTCCACTTGAGCATACCCTTTATATAACAGTTGATAAAGAAACTAGATGACAAAAGTGAAAGATGTATCTTTATATGCTATATTGAACAGTCAAAATCTTATCAACTGTATAATCTTGTCACAAAAATTTTCATTGTGAGAAGGGATGTTAAGTTTATAGAAGAAAAAATTTGGGAGGGTCAATAAAATGAACCAGTTAATATCTAGAATCCTTTCCCACAGATGAATGAACAACTACATCCTATATAAAAACAATATACAAAAGAACAAAAACCATATAGAATTCCAAGACTGGAAATTCAGAGTCAAGATGAACATGCTCGAAACAGTCCCTCCTCTAGCATGGATTCAGATCCAACACTAGTCTCCCTAAGAAATCAGAAAACAAGAATTTTATAGGACATCTATGAACACCTTGATGATGATGATGATCAAGCACATTTTTCTTTATTGTCGTATCAGCCAACCTACTTTGAAGAAGTTGTAAAATAAAAATAGTGGGTTGATGCTATGAATGGAGAAATATAAGCCATTGAAAGAAATCATACTTGGGAACTTGCAGATCTTCCAGCAGAAAAGATAAAGTACAATGAGAAAGGCACAATGGAGAAAAAAAAAGGAAGACTTGTTGCAAAAGTCTATGTTCAACAACCTGGGATGGACTATGGAGAAACATTTTCTCCTGTTGCACGATTGGCTACAGTCAGAACAATCTTAGCAGTTGCATCTCAACCCAAGTGGTTAGTTTATGAACTAGATGTGAAATCAGCCTCCCTGAATGGTATTTTAGAAGAATATCTCTATGTGGATCAGCCACTAGGGTTTTAGATAAAAGGACAAGAACGAAAAGTGTATAAATTGAAGAAGGCATTATATGGTTTGAAGCAAGTTCCAAGATCTTGGTACAATCGGATTGACTCCTACTTTCTCAGCCATGGGTTCCAAAGAAGCAACAATGAGCCCACTATGTACACTAAACAAGATCAGCAAGGTAATATTTTAATTGTGTGCATCTATGCCGATGATATGTTATATACAGGAAATTGGATGTTGAATGAATTTAAAATAGTCATGCAAGATGAATTTGAAATGATAGATTTAGGGTCTATGAAATATTTTCTTGGTTTGGAAATTGATGAGTCAAAAGATGACATATTTATCAGTTAGAAAAAGTATGCTAAGGATGTACGAAAGAGGTTCAGAATGGATAACTGTAATCCTGCAAACACTCCAACAGTAACAGAAACTCAACTTAGTAAATCTGACAAAGGAGGAGATATCAATCCTACATTGTACAAGAAACTTATTGGGATTCTTATGTACCTCACAACAACAAGACCTGATATTATGTATGCAGTGATTTTACTTTCCAGATTCATGGAGTCACCAAAGAATACTCATCGGAAAGTAGGAAAGTGAATCTTGATGTACATAGAAGGATCAATAAATGAAGGCATTTGTTATACCTATTCTGAAAATGACTGTTTATTGGCTATACAGACAACAATTTTGCAAGAAACATTGATGATTGAAAAAAGAACATCTGGTTATGTGTTCTTTCTGGGCAGCAACAATTTTGTTTCTCAGAAATAACAGTTAGGCATAATATATAGTCATAATTAAGGGGGAGTGTTAGTTATTGGAATTAGTGATGTCAATAATTAAGGGAGAGTGTTAGTGATTGTAATTAATGCATTACTAGTGTAGGTGAAAAAATCACATTTAAGAATTGTGACAAGTGTTTTAGTCATAAACAAGTGTAATCATCTTAGTGACAAGTGTAGACATCACTTAGAATGTATTTTTCTATTTATTCAGTTTAATGATGAGAAGATCTCTAGTGTGTGCTCCGAAATTATCTTCTTGTTTAAACTCTGTTCATAATATTTGTTATTCCTAATTCATATCAATGAGCATATCGGTCGGTGAGAGCACATGAAAGGATACCACCACCTAAAGGGACATGACAATTCTAAAGAGGATATGGTTGGAGTCATATAAGAAAACAAGGTGCATGAGCTAAGGAGACAAGTGAAGGAAGTGATGGAGACATAGAGTCATGTGAATAAAGGAAAGTAGCCAAGGTATAATTTGGTGAAGTCATTGACGCAGGTCTATGGAGGGTACACCATGAAGAATATTGAGTTCTTATTCTATCTTGGTGAATATTGCAACAAGAAGATACGGTTAATCTGTTGAGGACACACATCTAGGTGAACCACATAGAGTGCAAAGATTATTTCCATTGGAAAGTCTATTGGGGAAGATCTTTATGAGTGTTTTGACTTGGTGAGGTGAGGTGAGTCATGTGACTATGTCCATGTTGTAAACAAATGTAGTAGTGTGCATATTGTAACTCTGTTTCACAATAATAAGACAAGATGGGTGTTAGGAACCATTGGTGTTGCCTACACTATACGTGTTTGTGTCTCTTGTATGTTTCGTAAGTGTTATCTATGTTTCACATATTTCATTATTGTATGCTTAAATGACTAATAATTAGACTATTAACAAATTGTCTAAGCGTATAATTGAGTCGCATCCAGTAGTATTAACAAATTGTCTAATTATACAAGTGAGTTGCATAGAGTGGGTGTGTGACTTGCACGTGGCCTAGAATGGAGTATGGTATGATCTAGGTGAAGAGGTGTAGCTCGAGTGAAGTATCCATGGTGTTTCCAAGCTTATAAGTGAGAACCACCGCATTTTTTCATGCCCCGGAGATAGGATGAGACTTAGCATCTCATGATGGTCTCCAAGAGGATTGTGACAGGAGATATTCGAGAAGGATTCTAAAATCCAGTTTGGTTGATGGTTTGGTGAGAGATTCACTACTATCACCTTCATGAAAAGTGGTATTAGAGAATACTTGGTGAACAATTTGAAAATATTCACCATTATCATCACAATTATAGGTGGTATCATATAAGACCTTGGTGAAGGGTTTAGTGAGGAATAATTTTCCATCATAAGGACATTTTGGGCACATATTTGGTAAATAGTTCAGTAAGGAAGATTGTTCCATCACAAAAAGAGTTTTGGCACAACCTTTGGTTGGTTTATGATTTGTGACAAAAGTGGGTTGTATATGAAGTCATTACTTATGAATAGTCATGTGCACACACCTTGATAATACCAAGAGCATAGTTCACATGATGAAACAAACACTTGGACAAGGTGGACGATAGAAGAAATTATCATAGAACTTGTTGCAGAACTCATTGCATAGTTCATAGAAGATTTTGGTGAAGGTATTGAGGCTAATTCTCGGGTTCCTTAGACAAACCGCTCACAAGAAGAAGTGAACGTACTTGGAGGGTCTTCAATGGTTGGGTTACATGTAGATAGTAGTAACACTGAAATGTATCCTAAGATAGTAGTAACACTGAAGGATTGACTTGTTATCTTGGAGATGATTGTTGAGAAGATAAGTGATGCAATGCATCAACATGATAAGTCCCTCATAAGTCCCTAAGTCCCTCATATTAAGTTTTAATCTTATATGCCACCTATTTTTAATATTGTGTGCCACTTTGTCACAAACATGTGATAAGTCACGCCTAGGTCCCCCATCAACATGTGCCAAGTCACTCCTAAGTTCATAATATTAATTTTTAATCTTTTGTGTCACCTCGTCACAAACATGTGACTAGTGACTCGTGGGTCCCTCATAACCATTTTCCAATTCACCCCTAGGTCCCTCATCACAAACATGTGCCAAGTAATTTTTAATATTATGTGATGAGCCACTTCATCATAGACATGTGCTAAGTCACCCCTAGGTCCCTCATCACAAACATGTGCTAAGTAATTTTTAATCTTATGTGATGAGCCACTTCATCATAGACATGTGCTAAGTCACCCCTAGGTCCCTCATCACAAACATGTGCTAAGTAATTTTTAATGTTACATTTCACTTTATCATAAACATGTTCCAATTCACCCTTAGATCCCTCAACACAAACATGTTCCAAATAATTTTAATCTTGTGTGCCACTTTGTCGCATACATGTGCCAAGTTAACCCTAGGTCCCTCATCATAAACATGTGCCAAGTCACTCGTAGTTACATCATCACAAACATGTGCCAAGTCACCCCTAGGTAACTCATCACAAACATGTGCTAAGTCACCCCCAAGTCACAACCAAATTAATATTTTGTGCCACCTCATCACAAACATTTGCCAATTCTCCCCTAGATTGTGTTCATCTCATCACAAACATGTGCCAAGTCACCTGGGCCTAGGTCCCTCATCAAAAAACATGTGCCAAACCACCCCTAGGTTGCTACCAAATTAATATTATGTGCCACCTCATTGTGATCATGTGCCAAGTCAACCTTAAGTCATCATCACCTCGTCACAAACGTGTGCCAAGTTTTTTAATCTTATGTGTTTCCTCGTTACACATTGTTCCAAGTCATCCCTAGGTTGTTTCCAACTCATAAAAAACCTATGCCAAGTAATGGTGTCCATATGCCAACTCATCAAAAAACTATGCCAAGTCACCCATAGGTCACTACCACCTCATCACAGACTTATGTCAAGTAATTGTAGCCATTCATGCCAAGTCACCCCTTGGTCATTGCCACTTCATCAAAAACCTAGGACAAGTAATGGTAGCCACGTGTGGAAAGTAATTTTGGACCTTATGTGCCATCTTGTCACAACATATACCAATTCAACCCTTGGTAGTGACATGTGTTACCTTATCTCATGTTAGCCACTTAACATTATTTTCCATCTCATCAAAAAATTGTGCCAAATCACAAGTCACAAACATGTGCCAAGTCACCCATTGGTCTGTAACACCTCATCACAAACCTATCAAACCTATGAACAACCACCCCTATGTCTCTACCACCTTGTCACAAACCTTATGGCACGTAATGGTCCATGAGTGCCAAGTAATTTTGGGCCCGGTGTTCCACCTCATCTCAAACTTGTGTCAAGTCACCTCTTGGTCACTACCACTTCGTCACAAACATGTGCCAAGTAATGGTAGCCACATGTGCCAAGAAATTTTGGACCTTATGTCCCACCTCATCACAACTTGTGTGAATTCACCCCTTGGTAGCCACATCTGTTACCTTATCCCATGTCAACCACTTAGTTGTATGTGCTACCTCATCACAAACATGTGCTAAGTGATAGGTCACAAAATTGTACCAAGTTACCCCTTGGTCACCAACACCTCATCAAATATCTATAAAACTTGTACCAATCCATCTCAAGGTCACTACCACCTCATCACAAACTTGTGCCAAGTCACCCCTAGTTAATTTCCACCTTTTCATAAACTTCTGCCAAGTTACCCCTAGGTCATTTCCACCTCGTCACAAACCTATGCTAAGTAATGGTGGCCATGTATTCCAAGAAATTTTGGGACTTATGTTCCATCTAATAAAAAATGTGTTCCAAGACATCCCTTGTCCATCACCACTTCACCACAAATCTATAGCAAGTAATGGTAGCTACATGTGCCAAGTAAATTTCAGCCCCATGTGCCACATCATCACAACATGTGCCAAGTAAACCCTTAGTAGCCACGTGTGTTACCTTATCACATGTCAGCCACTTGGCCTTATCTGCCACTCCATCACAAACCTATGCCAAGTCACAAGTAACAAATTGGAGCTAAGTCACCCCTCAGTCATCAACACCTCATCCCAAACTTATTAAACTTGTGCCAAGTCACCCTTAGGTCATTGACACTTTGTCACAAATATGTTCCAATCCACCCCTAGATTGTTTCCATCACAACAAAAATATATCCCAAGTCACCCCTAGGTCATTTTCACCTCGTCACAAACTTGTGCTAAGTAATGGTAGCCATGTGTACCAAGTAATTTTGGGTCTTATGTTCCAGCTCATCACAAACTTGTGCCAAGTCACTATTAAAGGGAAATTCTCCTACAAATAAGTAAATATCCTTATTGGTTGGATATAGGCCAATGATAGATAGCATGATAGATCACTACCTCTTTCTCCTAAATATATTCACACAATTTCATAAAGAAATAGGAAGAGGAAGGATTAAAATTTAACTTTCAAAAATTTTGATAGTTGTCCAATGTATCCAATGAATTATTCTAGATCCAGTTCCAAAGGTGATGGTCCTTTTTGTTACCTGCATAACAATCAAATAAATAATACCTTCCTCGTGCCCATATAACATCACAAACAAAATATTGCATGAAATAAACTCTAAGCTAATAACTCAAGCTAACTTAAATCAAAAAAATATAATTTAAGATACAAAATATATTAATGAATAATAGATATTTGTGAGTGGAAATAGTGTATATCTATATTAAATGAAAGACAATACACCAATATATGATTGTTACCTTGGTATATGTTTCCATACTCCTAGTTCCAAGACATGGAACTCTTCTTCTTAGCTACAAGCTCACCCTATTGAATAAGCATGACCAATCACCATATCATGGTAAAAAAGTAGATCTAAATCTCACATGAGCTCTAGTCACACCAATGTTGATGCCCAACATTCAACAATCTATAGCAAACCCAAGACCAAGGAATCTTGTTCCAATTAACTAGCATAGATGATTTTTGTCTTGTGATGTCTCATCCCTCAGCTTGGCTTCTTGTTATACAATATTTGAGGATATAGAAGATAGGATTCATGGCATGTGAGCTAAGAAATAACAAGTCATGCATAAGTTCCATGCTCAATTATGATATTTTTCCATTCTATTATGATATTTTTTCAAAATTTGTACTCAATTATGAGATTTTTTCTCAATTAATTATGTAATTTCAGCCTCATAAAATCTCATAGAAACCTTGAAAAAACTATGGTGGAAAATGAAAGTATAATAGATATCCCCTAATGTATGAGTTCATAAGAGGAACTAATGGTTGAAATACATTACAAATAACGACGAGTAGCTTAAGCGGGAGTTCTTCAAATCAAGGAACCAAGAAGTACCTGCAAACATAAATCAACCAACCATATATAGATCTCCCCCAAGGTAGGTTCTTGAATATATGACTAACCATGGCTACCAACACATTACACTAAGGATCCAAGAAATGAGATGCAATACCATGGATAGGAAGAAGTACATAGTGGAGCCAAGTCAAATAAGAGATCATATCCATAAGAAAATACAATGTAGATCTATGTCACAATATACATCCGAAAGACATATAGCACAAATGAGAGTTCCAATGTGGTATTCAAAGTACTTATCCATTAGTGATATAATATTGCACAAACAAGGAAGGTTAGAATTAATGGAGGATACCCCTATCCCAAGCTCTTCAATTCAAACTCATCAATGGTACAAATATACATCATGTGAAAGAATGAGATAATTTCGAGTATGGTAGAAAATATATGATTACCAACCATTGATGAAAATAATTAACATACATGAGGAAACCCACCAATAATGAAAATTGACCCCAAGGTACATAGCGCAATCTAGCAAGTGTGAATACAATATTTTTTGTTGAACACTCATAGAATTGATCAATCAAGGGTTAAATGTGTAAACATTCTCTGTCACTCGTGAGGAAACTTGTCAATGATGTCTTCAAGTCCCAAGGTATTATCTAGGTTTTTAGATCCATTTCCTAGATAATGATTTGGCATTGATAGGAGGAGATCTGTCAAAATGAGGTCCTTAATGTATCCCACATTAGATAACATGAAACAATAACTGGTATATTTGTTGAAGGAATAATCCACCAAATACAAGTAGACATAGGAATGACTGACATGAAAGGTCAATTTTTTTATAGAATGGATAACTTAGGCTCAACTTCCCTTGAACATATAGCATGAAAAAATAATGAATTTGGCATCACTGACTCACAAGTTTCATCTAACATAATGCAACAATGAAGGAGGCATTGAATCACTCTCCATGGTGACTAGAAGAATAACCAATCATAGGAGTATATAACTCATAATCATGGTACAAATCCTAATGCAATATAAATCCCATCTATAAGATGAGAACACAAATAAGTTCCATGTTCAAGGGAAACAATAATTGATGGTTGTGATACGCCCTATAATAGCAACAATAATGTTTTACTCCTCAATTTAATACTTTAAATGTAAACCTAGGGTTCATACAAGCTTGAGAGGTACTATGCACTATTTATGTGGACCCTACACATGCATATATCTACAAGGAGAGACTATTTCATCTAAGGACCACATTGAATTCTCTAGTGAGGGAGAGAACAAGATAAAAAGTACTTAACAAACACAAAGAAAAAACCAAAGATTCAAGTGCAAGAAAATATGTAAATTACTACGAAGAAGAATTGAGAGAACCAAGAAATTTAGTGACAAATATCCACATATCCTGAGAGTGGAAAGGTGGGGTACAAGTATACAAGAGGCACAATGTAAAGCTACAAATATTGGAATAGTATCTATAATGTTGTACTCCTCATATTAATACTTTAAATGTCAAATTTGGGTTCATACAAACTTGAGAGCTATTGTGCACCATGTATGCAAATCCCACACACACATATATCTATGGGGAGAGACTGTTTCATCCAAGGACCACTTCAAATTCATTAGTAAGACAGAAAAAAATCTAAAAACTATTTAACAATCACAAAGACAAAACTTGAGATTCAAGGGTAAGGAAAGTTGAAACTACTACAAAGCATAATTTAGAGGACCAAGAAACTTAGTGATCAATCCCCACTTATCCTGGTAGTGGAAAGTTCGAGTACAAATCTATACGAGGTAGAATGAAAATATAGAAATCCAGGTGAGATAATATGATTTTTTGGGTCAAAATCAACATACAATTATGCTAAAAAATTCAAGTTGCAATTATATATGTGAGTTGAAGGAAAGCAAAGAAAACCCTACTTGTAATCCATTTTATTGCATAAGATGAATTCAATGATAGGAAATCAAGTTAATCCCTTATGAAATTAAAATGAAGCGATTCATGGTCCAATACACATCTTCTGATGCAAATTAAATATTAAAAATTAAGTGAATCAAAGACAAAAACAATGTTGCAAGAAACTATGTATTTTTACAGGAAACTATACAGGAATTCAGAAATTACTATAGAAAATGCATAATTCCATAGTAATCATGTTCAACAAATAAAATCTACTAAATTAGGATAAATATAATGCGTTCATAAAATAAAAATAAGAAAATAAACCATGGATTACTACTTACAAGATTGTTATTGTTGCTACAAGAAATGGAATACTCATAAACTAGCCATGTGTTATACCACAATTTGTCACGCCATTTGCATTGCAAGATGGATTAGTCCCTATCCCTAACTTGAAAGTTTAAATCCCAACTTTCTTCATAAAAACCACTTAAGAAACAATGGTCTTTCTTATATCTGTGGGTCACCTTGGTGAAACACATGGAAATCTGTGCCTTACTAGTGTACACCCCTAGATGCCCTAAAAAATGTGAAAAATAAAAGAATTCCACATTTTCAGGTGGGGTTTTTAGTTGGGTTCATTTCCCAACCTCCCTGATCCCATACCAAATGGAATTCAACCTCGTTAAATTATTGAGGATGGTATAAAGGCACCTTTGGGGACATGGATGAGGAGGAAAACCTAGGTGTAAAGTTATGTTGAAGAAATTCCAAGTATCCATATTCCCCTTCATCCTTTGGGTAGCATCCCTATGACCTGGAACCCTTGTTCCAACATTCCTTCCTTCTCATTATATGTCCATAAGGTGTCTTCCTATCTGTATTCAGTCATCCGAGGAATGACAATCTTGTTTAGTGATGCTTGAAGGACCTTTTGGGGGAACTTGGGTGGTTAGATTTGAGGCAGTGTCGACAGTTGGAGTGAGGTTGTAATGACTTCTTTTACCATTTCTAATAAAGAGGTATATTTTCCCCATACTTGTGTAGTATTGATTCAATTTCCTTATGTATGTCCAATTACTCTCCATATTTGAATCTATATATCAAATTCTTGTATGATTTTATGCTATAACTACCTTGTTATAATACTTACTTGATCTTATTTTGCAGGTTAAATCAAGTAGGAGTCAAGACCAGTACTAGGGTCGAGAGAGGGGAACAAAACCAAATGTAAGAATAAAAGGTGTGAAGCTTTCTTCCCTCTTTGATAAGTAGTTATTTCATTACGAGTCTTTTGTGTGTGTTAGGATTTTGTCTTTCACTTGGTCAATCTCTGATGTGACATGAACCAAAGTCACGGGGGAAAAATCTAATAACATAATTGTATATTTTAACATTGTATAATCATTTACTGAAAACATATTTTCAATAAAAGAAAAACAAATATACAATGGAAAATACACACATTACATAGAGATTTTTCCCCTAGAAACACAAACTGGGAAAACTAACATATTCCATATTCATTCACATCATACATTGTTTACAATAAAATATACATGTAGGATCCAATGATGTCCAAAAACCTAATCCAATGACCTGAATTAGTCAACAACCCTAATTAATTAACTGGAAATAGAAAACCATCGGCAAAAAACCATGAGCCGAAAAATCGCTCATAAATGGACACAAAAAATGAGGAAAAACAACTTTGGGGGGAGATACCACCGAATCCTTTCACAGAGGGGATCCCTCTCCCCTTCATGCCCGGTGCAATGAAAAAAATAAATCTCTCCATGCAAAGAATATAAAACAAACCCAACATTCTCCCACTTGTTGTTTTCTTGGCATACATGGGATTACATGGTTACATAGTCAACAATCCAACAAAACAATGCCCATAGATCCTCTACAATAATAGAACTTCTTAGTTATCACAAATTTGGTTAATGAATCTACAACATTCTTCAAAGTGTCCACCTTCATCATCAACACTTTCTTTTCTTCAACCATGTCACTCACAAAGTGATATTGAACATCAATATGCTTTGTCTTTGAATGATAAGTGAGGCTCTTCGCCAAAAAAATTGCACTCTGACTGTCATAATCTATCCCTACAACTTGTTGTACCAAGCCAATACTAAAACATAATATTTGTAACCATACTATTTCCTTTCTTTCATGAGTGGTTGCCATGTATTCAACTTATATAGTTGAAAGTGCCACTACATACTCTCTTTTTTTGATCCAACTGATTTCTCCTCCAAACAGGAAACACATACCCACTTGTAGATTTCATATAATCCATATATCCATCCCATTTTTCATCCACAAAGACATGTATGTCTAACACTCTGTCCAATCATGGATTTCCTTGGTAGCACAATCCATAGCTAGAAGTGCCATGAAATATATGAAAACCCTCTTTATTGTTTTCCAATGCTCCTTCTTTGGTTTTGACATACACCTTCTCAAAACTCCCACTGCATGTGAAATGTTTAGTCTAGTACAGACCATTGCATACATCAAACTGCCAACCACAGTCAGATATGGAACATGATACATGTCCTTTTCTTCTTCATCTATCTTGGGAAAATAATCCACAGATAACTTTACACCTACAGGAATAGGGACCCTAACCCGTTTATATTCCTTCATATTAAACCTCTACAATATTGTCTCTACATGTTTTCTCTTATTTAATTAGAGTTTCATGTTTTCCCAATCTCTTTTAATTTCCATTCCCAAAATTAAATTTGCAGCACCAAGGTCCTTCTTGTCAAATTTAGAGGACAACTGAGTTTTCACATCTTGGAT
Organism: Picea sitchensis; assembly: GCA_010110895.2. Classification (NCBI taxonomy): domain Eukaryota; kingdom Viridiplantae; phylum Streptophyta; class Pinopsida; order Pinales; family Pinaceae; genus Picea; species Picea sitchensis. The sequence goes on along the minus strand of SNQJ01S0002098.1, from coordinate 148,048 downwards.
AATATCCTTGTTGTTTCCTATCAAAACATTTCATCCACATACAAGAAAAAAAAATCACATGATCCCTAATTAATTTAAAATACACATAGTGATCCTCTTTGCTTCTTGTGAAGCCAAGTCCCAGCATATAAGTATCAATTTTTTTATACCACATCCTTGGTGATTGTTTTAAACCATACATGGACTTTTTTATCTATCATACCAACTCCTTCTTTCCATTCACAAAAAAGCCTTATCACTGCTTCATGTAGATTTCTTCTTCCAAATCCCCATGTAGGAATGTTGTCTTAACATCCATCTATTCTACTTCAAAATAAAATTCAACAGCAACAGATAACATAAATATAATAAAATTTAACTTGGAAATGAGAGAAAAAATATCACCAAAATCAATTCCCTCAACCTGGGAACAACCCTTTTCTACTAACCGAGCTTTTTATTTCTCCACTTTTCCTTCTACATTCAACTTCTTTTTAAATACCCATTTGTTGTCAATGGGATTTCTTCCAGGTGGTAACTCCACTAGATCCCAAGCCTCATTCTTATCCAACACTATCATTTATTCGACCATGGCCTTTTTGCACAATTTTCCATCCTCTGAACCCACTACCTCCCTAACAATTCTAGGATCATCATCAGTAATAGAAAAATAAAAAATTGAATGGAAATCAGATGGAGTATACCTTTCCATTAGCCTTTTTTTTCACACCGATCTCCTCAATAATGGAGTAGGAGGATCTTCTCCTTTTAATTCTTATTCTTCTCTAGAGTCTAATTCATCATCCTTTGACTCAAAATCTATTTTCTTTGGTTCTTCCTTACTTGGTAGGACTTCTCGTTTGACAACATCCTTCATTTCTCTAAATACCACATCTAGGATATGTTATCACTCCAAGAAACTCCTTAGGGTTGTAGGCTAAGAATGCTTGGTAACTTAAGAATGTGGTAGCTTTTTTATGCTTGGAACAATAGGATAACTCAATAGCTAATGAAAAGGAACACTTCATACACTTGAATAAGACAATGTTTTCAGAACTCAATGATCAGACGACAAAATCTGAATAGGATGTGAAGAATACTAGTCTAGATAACCAAATACACAATGTGCAGGGTCATACAAGATAGCAAGAAAACCTTTAGTTCAAGTTCATGAGCTTAATAAGAATATGAGAGTTCTTAGAAGCTGAACTAAACTGAAATAAAGTACAGAATGATGAAAGTATGAGAAAATCTGTCATTGAAAACAAAAGAGGACTGTCATTCTATTATGAATAAAGAGTCTAGTACAATAGCCAAAAATGTCTCCTAGATTATCCCCCTAGACTCTTAGAAAATCTAGGCATTTATAGCCTTTTACAATCAGTTTTCAGATCCTAAAACAATGGATCTGATATTCTAAAAATAGAAAGTCAAAACTGATTTACAAAAGATAAGGAGAGATCCTCAAGATGAGGTCAATCTCTATCTTTTGGTCTTCAAACATTGGTTGAAAGTTGATGAAGTGTAGCCTAGCCTTCCAAGGCTCTTTGATATGTTCCTCTGAAAGTGGAATTCGAATTTGATGATGTGTGCCAAAAATCCTAAAATTCTACTTTTAAAATGAGTCCAAATGTGTTTGAACAACCTCTCTCTGACCTTATCTCACAAAAGTAGCATTTAAATCTGACTTGATAATTCACCACCTATCTATTCCAAGAGGTTTCATCTCTTTCTGGCTCGAAAATTTCTGATCTGGGTGAAATTTCGAGTATTCTGGTCATTACAGGCTTTCACCAGCTAATTTACCCGAAAATCCGTTCCTTAGCTGGTGAAAGGCGGAGCTTTCACCAGCTAACTAGTTATAATTATGCCTTCTGCGCTGGTGAAAGCGCAGGTTTTTGCAAAATCAAATTTCTCAGTCATAGAGAGTCGGTTTTGCATGTTTAAATAGTCGATCGACATATACAAATCCTAATCTTTATAATGGTGCTTTCAAATCTTCATTTGGAGCACGGGAAGCTAGTCAAATTTTCCCTACAAGATTAGGCATTATTCTTTAAAAAATGCCAGTGCATTTTTGAATATCCACCCGAGTCAATATCCTTTTGCCTAGTTAACCTTCCCTGAGCTTCACAGAACAATTCGTTAAAATAAGGACGATCTCCATTTTGAGCAACTACAATGTYTATTTCTTGAACATTTATATTTGCGTTAGGCATGATGATTGCACCCTGGACTCGTTTTCCCTTTGTTGATGTCCTTGCATATATGTGCATGTCAGCCATATTAGAACCAACAAATGAGACTACTTTGATGTTTGGATCATCACATATATGGTTGAATACACCATGTGTACCATGAACAATGTTAAGAACACCAGTTGGAAAACCAACCTCCATTTCTAACTCAGCTATAAACATTGCAGCTCCAAGATATTTCTCTGAAGACTTCAGGATATATGTGTTACCAGATGTGACTCCCAATGGAAAAAATCCACAAAGGAATCATAGCTGGAAAGTTGAATGGGCATATCCTAGCACAAACACCTAGAGGTTGACTGATATTGTACGTATCAATGCCAGATGACACATCTTCCACAAACTCTCCCATTTGTACTCTTTCCATGTTGCAAGAATGTTCCACAACTTCCAACCAGCGAAAAACACCACCATGAGAATCACCTAGGGTCTTTTATTTTTCTGTAGTTACACTCACTGACAATTTTTTCATATCCCTTTAGATGAACTCTTGGAGTTTAAACCTGATACACTGATGTGAAGTAACACAGGTGTTCCTCCAGATAGGACAAACTTGTTTTGCATCATTTACTGCTAATTGAAAATCTTCAGGAGTGGTCAAGGGCAGTCTGAGACAACATCCTGTGTTGTCGGATTGATAACATCAATTCATTCTTGTGCTTGAGAAAAACTTGCCTCCAACAAGAACTTTGACATTTGGAGGGGTCTGAACATCTTGTGTCTTTACAGTAGCAACACTGCCGGTGGAAAATTGCATAGTCCTCGACATTCCTCGAAAGCAGAGAGTTCTTAACGGCCAATGCGAAAATTTTGCATTGAAGAGACTGTGGCATTGTTTACTACTGCAGGAAAGAAAAACGCAGATCGACATAATGGAATTTTCTACAGAATGGCCGCTGGATTGATTGAATCTTCACAGAAGGTTTTGAGCTTGTATATCATTTCGTTGAAAAGCTATTCGTCATGTTTCATTCCTCTTTCAGGGCACCGGCCTTATAACCATTTATGTTATCTCTGATCTCATATTTGATGTTTATTCAGGATGCCATCATCAGAGAAAAATTGGAACCCTCTGCGCATATACTGACAAAAGATGGCTGGGCTGTGAGAATATATATAATTTGTATTGGTTTTCCGAGACTAAAATTAACCCTTTGTTTCTCACGATTTTCTCACGACCAGGTCGCTCGCTGCCTTCAGTTTTAAAATTCCATAGGATCACTCGCTCCCTTCAATTTAAAACGCCATATGAATGAAGGAAGATTAGGGATTAAAAATTCGACAACCCTTGATGGAACGAGTGTTGTCGGGCTTGGAAATTGCACTAGGCTTTGACCTGTGTCTTAATCTGGCGATTTGGCATACAAAACAAACTGCGAATTTACCCGTGGCTTTGATGTGTTGTTGGACTTGGTTGAGCGCATGGCTATAATTTCTCAGTTTGAAAACAACCCGGATATGCAAGATTTTTTCAGATATTGATGCATGATCTCCTTTTCTTACTAGCTGCTCTCATCAGGGAATGTTAAATAAATCTAACGAGATCCTGCAATCAATCCAGCTGCTATGTCGCTTCATTCATTCCTGTATTCTGTGAACCTAGGAGAATCCTCGGCTAAAAAAACTGTGTGTTGGCCACGAGGTCTATCAATCAGTCTAACAGTGTTCTCCAAGCATGCCCAGATCTTTGTAAGACTGTAACCCGCTTTGCCATGCCTTTGAGATTCAATCAAGTAGCCTTCTTCCTGCAGAGTCCTCCCATATCTTTCATAGAGAAACTGAGGCAATGAGGTAATGGAAATGGGTTTCATTTTGGCCCTCATCAATTCATGCAATTCCAACTCCAGCCGCTCGAGCGATCCAGTGGATATTGGCTCATCATTCACCGATCTAGAAGGGCTGCTGCTCACCGAGACTTGAACTGAAAGATGATTTCCAGCATGGGAAAAGATGACAATTGTTGCCGTGTTTGCAGTATCCATGGGCCATTTTACATCCAACTCCATATGAAATCTATGGAATGAAAACCAAGATCCATGGATTCAAACTGACATTGTTGAAATGCTTTGTTTCCCCAGGCAACAACCATTATTATGCCTAACACAAAATCACTCCTTCACAGCTGCAAATTTCCTTACAGTGCTAACCTCACAGCCCACCCATCCGGATACGAACATTGAAGGGGAAAATCACTGTATGACAAGATAGGTTGATAGCCTACAGGATTCGAAACCCAAAAGAAAAACCATCTCTATATCTTCCATTTACCACATGGATTCATTTCAAACACACTTAGCTTCCACATAATTGAACAACCCATGATGAAATTTCCTTTGTGCTATCTGAACTAGGTGGAGTCCAGCATGAATTGAATACAACAATTGTTGACCCAAGAGATGTAATTCTCAACCCAAGCCACCACATCCCCATGCTCAGGATGTTGAACATGTCCAAGATCTTGTTGCAGTTTTGGTTAACATTGTTGCTTGTTGATTCATATCGTTTATTATCTTTTGATTTTGGAGTCATTGAAGAGAAATCTGTGTTGAATGCACTTGACATGCAGATTGATAGACTTTGATTGACTTGATTGTGATATGGCTCAGACTGTTATAGCTTAGACCTAGGACTAAAATACACAAGAACACACCATAATATTACAGAAATTTGCTAAAATATGAAAAGCATTGGAAGTTAGGGTTTTCAGGAAATACTGACAAAGTTTTGGAATGCAGGTCAGAGCAATCAATGGAAGCTTGGTCTACAGGTATTTGGAGACAAAACACTGACCAAAAATATTTAGAAATGGGCATATTGAATGGAAATTTGAGGAGATATTCCAAAAAAATACCAGTGCATTTTTATGACTGATCTTGTACGACTGCTCCTCTGCAAACCTGTGGCCTGTCGGTAGTCTGCTCTGATTATTTATGAGCTCAACAACTAAAAATATCTAACTACTCGTATGGAAAGCTTATTCCTCTACCTACCCCTACACTAACCAACTGTACTGCCTCTTATCAAGTGAATTCATGTTTCCAATGAAGCCATGTCAAAGACTGATTTACAGGCATCATGCTAGATCTTGACCCGAACAACAATGGAAGCCATATCATGCAGAAAGGAGGTTTAAATAGATGATAAAAGTATTCATCTTCTGAAAAACATATCCTTGGGTTTATGCTTCTCATAGAATCCAAATAGTCAGCAATAGGGCCATCGAATTCACAAAGAAATACCTTTTTGAACTGCTGATCCAACTGAAAATTGAAATGTTGTTGAAAGTTGACTTTACTGATCTCATTGTTGAATGTAGGCTGCTCAACCCTTGCCGGAGAAACATGTAGGATGGATTTTTGATCTGGACTTTTCAACTCCTCACCTTCTTCTCCATATTTTTTGTAATTCCCATGTGTCTGCACATCTGAAAAATGAAGGCTGGCCTCATCATCTACTACAGATCCAAATCCGGGATTTAGGTCTTCTCTGTTATTGGGATCAAGAGACTCATGACTAGTATCAATTACAGCATCAACACATTCTTGATCATGATTCTTGTGTTCTAGTTGAAGATTAGACAGTCCCTGCAAATCTGAAATTTGTAGGTTGTCCTCATCAACCTCTACAGATCTGAAACTGTCACTTGTTGTCTTGTTAATTTTCTCATCATTTCCAAATTTTTCAGAAGAAAAAATATGATCTTCATGACAACCTAAAACATTAGATGCATTTAATATGATGTCAAAATAATCACTAAAGGTATCATGGTATGAATCACTGATCTCTTGATCATAATGAAGAATATCCTCTACAGCAACATATTCTTCATGAGTATCTAATTCTTTAGTCAGTAATTGAAATTCATGACAACATTGAGGATAGAGAAGATCAGCTGGAAATATCCCTTTGCAAAACACATGGAAGGCAACATGAAAATCAGCCAAAGAGTTGATACTAGCAATAGGCAAAGATTGGTACCAATCACGAGGAATCCCTTCTAATGAAAAACAAAAGAGTTGGATCTGAACATCCTCATGCACTACCTGCAACCGATGCATGTAATCATGAAAGTCCAACAAATGTTCAGCTGGCACTTCCCACTCTTCTGCTCGAAATCTGGGAAGACTGTTCTCCCATTCATCTCTAGTAGTTACATGATTAGGGAAACCAACAATACTTGAAAAATCACAGAACGCATACCTCTTGGCTAAGATCATGTTCATGCCATACCAGTGGAATCACCAACAGATTTCTGAACAATGGAATCGCCACTGAATTTGTCCTTCATGGAGTCACCAGATAGATGATGTACAACCTGATACTGTCTACTCCTTGTCTATCATCAAGAACTAGATCTGATTTGTCGTTCTCCCAAGGAAGCTGAGGTTCGGTCTCCTCTCCCCGGCAATGGCACCAATTTGTTATCACTCCAAGAAACTCCTTAGGGTTGTAGGCTAAGAATGATTGGTAACTTAAGAATGTGGTAGATTTTGTATGCTTGGAACAATAGGATAACTCAATAGCTAACGAAAAGGACCACTTCAAACATTTGAATAAGACAATGCTTTTAGAACTCAATGATCAGATGATGAAATCTGAATAGGATGTGAAGAATACTAGTCTAGATAACCAAATACACAATGTGCAGGGTCATACAAGATAGCAAGAAAACCTTTAGTTCAAGTTCATGAGCTTAATAAGAAGATGACAGTTCTTAGAAGCTGAACTAAACTGAAATAAAGTACAGAATGATGAAAGTATGAGAAAATATGTCATTGAAAACAAAAGAGGACTGTCATTCTATTATGAATAAAGAGTCCAGTACAATAGCCAAAAATGTCTCCTAGATTATCCCCCTAGACTCTTAGAAAAGCTAGGAATTTATAGGCTTTTACAATCAGCTTTTAGATCCTAAAAAAATGGATCTGATATTCTAAAAATAGAAAGTCAAAATTGATTTACAAAAGATAAGGAGAGATCCTCAAGATGAGGTCGATCTCTATATTTTGGTCTTCAAACATTGGTTGAAAGTTGATGAAGTGTAACCTAGCCTTCCAAGGCTCTTTGATCTGTTCCTCTGAAAGTGGAATTTGAATTTGATGATGTGTGCCAAAAATCCTGAAATTCTACCTTTTAAAATGAGTCCAAATGTGTTTGAACAACCTCTCTCTGACCTTATCTCACAAAAGTAGCATTTAAATCTGACTTGATAATTCACCACCTATCTATTCCAAGAGGTTTCATCTCTTTCTGGCTCAAAAATTTCTGATCTGGGCGAAATTTCGAGTATTTTGGTCATTACAAGATTTCACCAGCTAATTTACCTGAAAATCCGCTCCTTAGTTGGTGAAAGGCAGAGCTTTCACCAACTAACTAGTTATAATTCTGCCTTCTGCGCTGGTGAAAGCGCAAGTTTTTTCAAAATCAAATTTCTCAGTCATAGAGAGTCTGTTTTGCATGTTTAAATAGTCGATCAGCATCTACAAATCCTAAGATTTCCAATGGTGCTTTCAAATCTAAATTTGGAGCACGGTAAGCTAGTCAAATGTTCCCTACAAGATTAGGCATTATTCTTTAAAAAATGCCAGTGCATTTTTTATCGCTAATATCTGGCTCTAGCTAGGATGGATACCTACCTGTGAGGTCTCCAAGAACCTCACAGACCTTGTGCCTTTAGTATTGGGCCATGGAATCATTTATCCTTTACAATTCATCATCTGGCTATTTTCCAAAGTTTGTTGTTGTCTTTCCCAATCTTCTTTATTTGTAGCATGTCTGCTTCAAACTCCCCTGGAAATGTTGTTTGCACCTTGACGTGGCATATGTTGTGGTGATATCTTCATTAAGAAGAAAAGTGTTGAACATAGGCAGGATGGTGAGATATGTAACCATGATTTTGAAAATTCCAGGATAACTTCAAGCTTGAAATAAGAGTATTGCAGGCAGCTTGAGGTCTTTGACTTTTCATTTCCCAACAGCTTCAGATACAAAGCATTTTTAGATCCTTTGATGTGTACAGATAGCCTTCCAAGGCTCGTAGATGTACTTTGATCATGACAGAATCAAATTTGTTATCTTTGGAAAAAACAACTGATTCTGTGCCCCAAAAATAGGTATCTAATCTGACTTTGACACCTCTTCAAACATCTTTTTTATCAAATCCGGATCTTGAATTTGATGTGTAAATTCAATATGCATATTTAGAAACTATTTTCAGGATGTTTGGTTGAGAAAAACTTCGATCTAGGCAAAAATACACCTTTGCTGGCCAATCTCAGGTTTCACCAGCTATTTCGCCTTAAGATTTGCTAGTTAGCTGGTGAAAGCTCTGCCTTTCATCAACTAATTGGTGATAATTTTGCCTTCTGCGCTGGTGGAAGTTCTGTTTTATCTTTAAGAAGAAAATAATGCAGAGCAACAATGATCCTGCATGGAATGTTAGATTCTTCAACAGCTACTCGATAAAGTGTTGTTGACACTTGATGTTTGAACCTCAGGTGACCTGCAATGCTTGATTCAAGAATTGATATGCTAAGCAAGCAAGGAAAAAACAAATTAGAGATATCGAAATAATTTAAGCAATGACACCACAGTTGCAGACCATACAAAAGGAAATCCAAATGCACAACTGTTGTTATCTATGGCAGGAATTTGATAGCAGTGCAAGAAGGATCTTCTTGCTAGGGAATATGGAAATTTCTTGATCAACTTCTTTGATCATTCCCTCAAGCTCAACAATACCAAATTCCTGGAAGATTTGATGAAGCTCATCCAGATTAATTTTTCCTGCTTCCGTTGTTGCCGAAATAAAAAGAGGCAAAACGGGATGCTCCTCACGTTCCATCTGCTTCTGTAAAAACTGAATTTCTTCTTTTGAATATCCACCCGAGTCAATATCCTTTTGCCTAGTTAACCTTCCCTGAGCTTCATGTAACAATTCATTAAAATAAGGACGATCTCCATTTTGAGCAACTACAATGTCTATTTCTTCAAGTAACAGGGGTGTTCCTCCAACCAGGACAAACTTGTTTTGCAACATTTACTGCTAATTGAAAATCTTCAGGAGTGGTCAATGGCAGTCTAAGACAACATCCTGTGTTGCCAGATTGATAACATCAATTCATTCTTGTGCTTGAGAAAAACTTGCCTCCAACAAGAAATTTGACCTTTGGAGGTGTCTGAACATCTTGTGTCTTTACAGTAGCAACATTGTCGGTGGAAAATTTCATATTCCTCGACATTCCTTGAAAGAAGAGAGTTCTTAACGACCAATGCACAAATTTTGCATTGAAGAGACTATGGCATTATTTACTGTTGCAAGAAAGCAAAACGCGGATCAACATAATGGAATTTGCTACAGAATGGTCG
>SNQJ01S0002098.1:117749-128644 GCA_010110895.2 Picea sitchensis | reverse complement strand
TATATATAATTTGTATTGGTTTGTCGAGACTAAAATTAACCCTTTGTTTCTCACTATTTTCTCACGACCAGGTCGCTCGCTGCCTTCAGTTTTAAAACGCCATAGGATCACTCGTTGCCTTCAATTTAAAATGCCATATGAATGAAGGAATATTAGGGATTAAAAATTCGACAACCCTTGATGGAACGGGTGGTGTCGGGCATGGAAATTACGTTGGGCTTTGACCTGTGTCTTAATCTAGCGATTTGGCATACAAAACAAACTGCGAATTTACCCGTGGCTTTGATGTGTTGTTGTACTCTGCTGAGCGCATGGCTATAATTTCGCAGTTTGAAAACAACCTGGATATGCAAGATTTGTTCAGATACTGATGCGTGATATCCTTTTCTTACTAGCTTCTCTCATCAGGGAATGTTAAATAAATCTAACGAGATCCTGCAATCAATCTGGTTGCTATGTCGCTTCGTTCATTCCTGTATTCTGTGAACCTAGGAGCATCCTCGGCTAAAACAAATGTGTGTTGGCCATGAGGTCTATCAATCAGTCTAAAAGTGTTCTCCAAGTGTGCCTAGAGCTTTGTAAGACTATAACTCGCTTTTCCATGCCTTTGAGATTCAGTCAAGTAGCCTTATGCCTGCAGAGTCCTCCCATGTCTCTCATAGCGCAACTGAGGCAACGAGGTAATGGAAATGGGTGTCTTTTTGGCCCTCAGCAATTCCTTCAATTCCAACTCCAGCCACTCGACCGATCCAGTGGATATTGGCTCATCATTAACCGATCCAGAAGGGCTGCTGCTCACCGAGACTTGAACTGAAAGATGATTTCCAACATGGGAAAAGACGACAATTATTGTCGTGTTTGCAGTATCCACAGGCCATTTTACATCCAACTCCATATGAAATCTATGGAATGACAACCAAGATCCACGGCTTCAAACTGACATTGTTGAAATGGTTTGTTTCCTTAGGCAGCAGCCATTATTATGCCTAACACAAAATCACTCCTTCACAGCTGCAAATTTCCTTACAGTGCTGACCTCATAGCCCACCCATCCGGATACGAAAATTGAAGGGGAAAATCAATGTATGACAAGATAGGTCGATAGCCTACAGGATTCGAAACCCAAAAGCAAAACCATCTCTATATCTTCCATTTACCACATGGATTCATTTCAAACACACTTAGCTTCCACAGAATTGAACACCCCATGATGAAATTTCCTCTGTGCTATCTAAACTAGGTGAAGTCCAGCATGAATTGAATACAACAATTGTTGACCCAAGAGATGTAATTCTCAACCCAAGCCACCATAGCCCCATGCTCAGGATGGAGAACATGTCCAAGATCTTGCTGCAGTTTTGGTTAGCATTGTTGCTTGTTGATTCAAATCGTTTATTCTCTTTTGATTTTGGAGTCATTGAAGAGAAATCTGTTTTGAATGCACTTGACATGGAGATTGATAGAATTTGATTGATTTGATTGTGATATGGCTCAAATTGTTATAGCTTAGACTTAGGACTAAAATACACAAGCACACACCATAATATTAGAGATATTTACTAAAATATGAAAAGCATTAGAAGTTAGGGTTTTCAATAAATATTGACAAAGTTTTGGAATGCAGGTCAGGGAAATCAATGGATGCTTTGTATACAGGTATTTGGAGACAAAACACTCGCCAAACATATTTAGAAATGGTCATATTGAATGGAACTTTGAGGAGATATTCCAAAAAAATACCAGTGCATTTTTATGACTGATCCTGTACGACTACTCCTCTACAAACCTGTGGCCTATCGGTAGTCTACTCTGATTATTTATGAGCTCAAAAACTGAAAATATCTAACTGCTCGTATGGCGAGATTATTCCTCTACCTACCCCTACACTAACCAACTGTACTACCTCTTATCAAGTGAATTCATGTTTCCAATGAAGCCATGTCAGAGACTGATTTACAGGCATCATGCTAGATCTTGACCTGAACAACAATGGAAGCCATATCATGCAGAAAAGAGGTTTAAATAGATGATAAAAACAATCTTCTTCTGACAAAAATATCCTTGGGTTTATGTTGCTCATAGAATCCAAATAGTCAGCAATAGGGTCATCGAATTCACAAAGAAATACCTTTTTGAACTGTTGATCCAACTGAAAATTGAAATGATGTTGAAAGTTGCCTTTACTGATCTCACTGTTGAATGTAGGCTGCTCAACCCTTGCCAGAGAAACATGTAGGATGGATTGCTGATCTGGACTTTTCAGCTCCTCACCTTCTTCTCCATATTTTTTGTAATTCCCCTGTGTCTGCACATCTGAAAAATGAAGGTTGGCCTCATCATCTACTGCAGATCCAAATCCGGGATTTAGGTCTTCTCTGTTATTGGGATCAAGAGACACATGACTAGTATCAATTACAACATCAACACATTCTTGATCATGATTCTTGTGTTCTAGTTGAAGATTAGACAGTCCTTGCAAATCTGGAATTTGTAGGTTGTCCTCATCAACCTCTACAGATCTGAAACTGTCACTTGTTGTCTTGTTAATTTGCTCATCATTTCCAATTTTTTGAGAAGAAACAATATGATCTTCATGACAACCTAAAACAGTGGATGCAATTAATACGATGTCAAAAGAATCACTAAAGTTATCATGGTATGAATCACTGATCTCTTGATCATAATGAAGAATATCCTCTACAACAACATATTCTTCATGAGTATCTAATTCTTTAGTCAGTAATTGAAATTCATGACAACATTGAGGATAGAGAAGATCAACTGGAAATATCGCTTTACAAAACACATCGAAGGCAACATGAAAATCAGCCAAAGAGATGATACTAGCAATAGGCAAAGATTGGTACCAATCACGAGCAATCCCTTCTAATGAAAAACAAAAGTGTCGTATCTGAACATCCTCATGAACTACCTGCAACTGATGCATGTAATCATGAAAGTCCAGCAAATGTTTAGCTAGCAGTTCCCACTCTTCTCCTCGAAATCTAGGAAGATTGTTCTCCCATTCATCTCTAGTAGGTACTTGATTAGGGAAACCGACAATACTTGAAAAATCACAGAACGCATACCTCTTGGCTAAGATCATGTTCATTTCATACCAGTGGAGTCACCAACATATTTATGAACAATGGAGTCACCACTGAATTCGTCCTTCATGGAGTCGCCAGATAGATAATGTACAACCTGATAGTGTCTACTCCTTGTCTATCATCAAGAACTAGATCTGATTTGTCATTCTCCCAAGGAAGCTGAGCTTCGATCTCCTCTCCCCGGCAATGGCGCCAATTTGTTATCACTCCAAGAAACTCCTTAGGGTTGTAGGCTAAGAATGCTTGGTAACTTAAGAATGTGGTAGATTTTGTATGCTTGGAACAATAGGATAACTCAATAGCTAACGAAAAGGACCACTTCATACATTTGAATAAGACAATGCTTTTAGAACTCAATGATCAGACGACAAAATCTGAATAGGATGTGAGGAATACTAGTCTAGATAACCAAATACACAATGTGCAGGGTCATAAAAGATAGCAAGAAAACCTTTAGTTCAAGTTCATGAGCTTAATAAGAAGATGACAGTTCTTAGAAGATGAACTAAACTGAAATAAAGTACAGAATGATGAAAGTATGAGAAAATCTGTCATTGAAAACAAAAGAGGATTGTCATTCTATTATGAATAAAGAGTCTAGTGCAATAGCCAAAAATTTCTCCTAGATTATCCCCCTAGACTCTTAGAAAAGCTAGGCATTTATAGGCTTTTACAATCAGCTTTCAGATCCTAAAAYAATGGATCTGATATTCTAAAAATAGAAAGTCAAAACTGATTTAGAAAAGATAAGGAGAGATCCTCAAGATGAGGTCAATCTCTATCTTTTGGTCTTCAAACATTGGTTGAAAGTTGATGAAGTGTAGCCTAGCCTCCCAAGGCTCTTTGATCTGTTCCTCTAAAAGTGGAATTCGAATTTGATGATGTGTGCCAAAAATCCTGAAATTCTACCTTTTAAAATGAGTCCAAATGTGTTTGAAAAACCTCTCTCCGACCTTATCTCACAAAAGTAGCATTTAAATCTGACTTGATAATTCACCACCTATCTATTCCAAGAGGTTTCATCTCTTTCTGGCTCGAAAATTTCTGATCTGGGCGAAATTTTGAGTATTCTGGTTGGTCATTACAGGCTTTCACCAGCTAATTTACCCAAAAATCCACTCCTTAGTTTGTGAAAGGCGGAGCTTTCACTATCTAACTAGTTATAATTCTGCATTTTGCGCTGGTTAAAGCGCAGGTTTTTTCAAAATCAAATTTCTCGGTCATAGAGAGTCTGTTTTTGCATGTTTAAATAGTCGATCAACATCTACAAATCCTAAGATTTCCAATGGTGCTTTCAAATCTGCATTTGGAGCCCGGGAAGCTAGTCAAATTTTCCATACAAGATTAGGCATTATTCTTTAAAAAATGCCAGTGCATTTTTTATCGCTAACATCTGGCTCCAGCTGGGATGGATACCTACCTGTGAGGTCTCCAAGAACCTGGTAGACCTTGTGCCTTTAGTATTGGGCCATGGAGTCATTCAGCCTTTACAATTCATTATCTGGCTATTTTCCAAAGTTTTTTGTTGTCTTTCCCAATCTTCTTTATCTGTAGCATGTCTGCTTCAAACTCCCCTGGAAATGTTGTTTCCACCTTGGCGTGGCATTTGTTGTGGCGATATCTTCATTAAGAAGAAAAGTGTTGAACATAGGCAGGATGGTGATATATGTAACCATGATTTTGAAAATTCCAGGATAACTTCAAGCTTGAAATAAGAGTATTGCAGGAAGCTTGACGTCTTTGACTTTTCGTTTCCCAGCAGCTTCAGACACAAAGCATTTTTAGATCCTTTGATGTGTGCAGATAGCCTTCCAAGGCTCGTAGATGTACTTTGATCATGACAGAATCGAATTTGCTATCTTTGGCAAAAACAACTGATTATGTGCCCCAAAAATAGGTATCTAATCTGACTTTGACACCTCTTCAAACATCTTTTTTATCAAATCCAGATCTTGAATTTGATGTGTAAATTCAATATGCATCTTTAGAAACTATTTTCAGGATGTTTGGTTGAGAAAAACTTCGATCTGGGCAAAAATACACCTTTGCTAGCCAGTCTCAGGTTTCACCAGCTATTCTTCCTTAAGATTTGCTAGTTAGATGGTGAAAGCTCTGCCTTTCATCAGCTAACTGGTTATAATTCTGCCTTCTGCACTGGTGAAAGTTCTGTTTTATCTTTAAGAAGAAAATAATGTAGAGTAGCAATGATCCTGCATAGAATGTTAGATTCTTCAACAGCTTCTCGATAAAGTGTTGTCGACACTTGATGTTTGAACCTCAGGTGATCTGCAATGCTTGATTCAAGAATTGATATGCTAAGCAAGCGAGGAAAAAACAAATTAGAGATATCGAAATAATTTAAGCAATGACACCACAGCTGCAGAGCATACAAAAGGAAATCCAAATGCACAATTGTTGTTATCTATGGAAGGAATTTGATAGCAGTGCAAGAAGGATCTTCTTGCTAGGGCATATGGAAATTTCTTGATCAACTTCTTTGATCATTCCCTCAAGCTCAACAATACCAAATTCCTGGCAGATTTGATGAACCTCATCCAGATTAATTTTTCCTGCTTCCGTTGTTGCCGAAATAAAAAGAGGCAAAACGGGATGCTCCTCACGTTCCATCTGGTTCTGTAAAAACTGAATTTCTTCTTTTGAATATCCACCCGAGTCAATATCCTTTTGCCTAGTTAACCTTCCCTGAGCTTCACGGAACAATTCGTTAAAATAAGGACGATCTCCATTTTGAGCAACTACAATGTTTATTTCTTGAGCATTTATATTTGCGTTAGGCATGATGATTGCACCCTGGACTCGTTTTCCCTTTGCCGATGTCCTTGCATATATGTGCATGTCAGCCATATTATAACCAACAAATGAGACTACTTTGATGTTTGGATCATCACATATATGGTTGACTACACCATGTGTACCATGAACAACGTTAAGAACACCAGCTGGCAAACCAGCCTCCATTTATAACTCAGCTAGAAACATTGTAGCTCCAGGATCTTTCTCTGAAGGCTTCAGGATATATGTGTCACTAGATGTGACTCCCAATGGAAAAAATCCACAAAGGAATCATAGCTGGAAAGTTGAATGGGCATATCCCAACACAAACACCTAGAGGTTGACTGATACTGTACGTATCAATGCCAGATGACACATCTTCCACAAACTCTCCCATTTGTAAGCTTTCCATGTTGCAAGAATGTTCCACAACTTCCAACCAGCGAAAAACATCACCATGAGAATCACCTAGGGTCTTTTCTTGTTCTATAGTTAGACTCACTGCCAATTTTTTCATATCCCTTCAGATGAGCTCTTGGAGGTTAAACCTGATACACTGATGTGAAGTAACAGGGGTGTTCCTCCAGCCAGGACAAACTTGTTTTGCAGCATTTACTGCTAATTGAAAATCTTCAGGAGTGGTCAAGGGAAGTCTAAGACAACATCCTGTGTTGCTGGATTGATAACATCAATTCATTCTTGTGCTTGAGAAAACCTTGCCTCCAACAAGAACTTTGACCTTTGGAGGGGTCTGAACATCTTGTGTCTTTACAGTAGCAACATTGTCGGTGGAAAATTGCATAGTCCTCGACATTCCTTGAAAGCAGAGAGTTCTTAACGGCCAATGCACAAATTTTGCATTGAAGAGACTGTGGCATTGTTTACTGCTGCAGGAAAGCAAAACGCGGATCAACATAATGGAATCTGCTACAGAATGGCCGCTGGATCGATCGAATCTTCACAGGAGGTTTTGAGCTTGTATATCATTTCATTGAAAAGTTATTCGTCGCGTTTCATTCCTCTTTCAGAGCGCCGGCCTTATAACCATTTAGTGTATCTCCGGTCTCATATTTGATGTTTATTCAGGATGCCATCATCAGAACAAAACTGGAACCCTCTGCGCATATACTGACAAAAGATGGTTGGGTTGTGAGAATATATATAATTTGTATTGGTTTGCCGAGACTAAAATTAACCCTTTGTTTATCACGATTTGCTCACGACCAGGTCACTCGCTGCCTTCAGTTTTAAGACGCCATAGGATCACTCGTTGCCTTCAATTTAAAACGCCATATGAATGAAGGAATATTAGGGATTAAAAATTCGACAACCCTTGATGGAACTAGTGGTGTCAGGCTTGGAAATTGCACTGGGCTTTGACCTGTGTCTTAATCTGGCGATTTGGCATACAAAACAAACTGCGAATTTACCCGTGGCTTTGATGTGTTGTTGGACTTGGCTGAGCGCATGGCTATAATTTCGCAGTTTGAAAACAACCCGGATATGCAAGATTTGTTCAGATACTGATGCGTGATCTCCTTTTCTTACTAGTTGCTCTCATCAGGGAATGTTAAATAAATCTGACGAGATCCTGCAATCAATCCGGCTGCTATGTCGCTTTGTTCATTCCTGTATTCTGTGAACCTAGGAGCATCCTCGGCTAAAACAACTGTGTGCTGGCCATGAGGTCTATCAATCTGTCTAACAGTGTTCTCCAAGCGTGCCCAGAGCTTTGTAAGACTGTAACCTGCTTTTCCATGCCTTTGAGATTCAGTCAAGTAGCCTTCTGCCTACGGAGTCCTCCCATATCGCTCATAGCGCAATTGAGGAAACGAGGTAATGGAATTGGGCATCCTTTTGGCCCTCAACAATTCCTGCAATTCCAACTCCAGCCGCTCGAGTGATCCAGTGGATATTGGCTCATCATTCACCGATCCAGAAGGGCTGCTGCTCGCCGAGACTTGAACTGAAAGATGATTTCCAGCATGGGAAAAGACGACAATTCCTGCCATGTTTGCAGTATCCACGGGCCATTTTACATCCAACTCCATATGAAATCTATGGAATGACAACCAAGATCCACGGCTTCAAACTGACATTGTTGAAATGGTTTGTTTCCTCAGGCATCATCCATTCTTATGACTAACACAAAATCACTCCTTCACAGCTGAAAATTTCCTTACAGTGCTGACCTCACAGCCCACCCATCCGGATATGAAAATTGAAGGGGAAAATCACTGTATGACAACATAGGTCGATAGCCTACAGGATTTTAAACCCAAAAGAAAAACCATCTCTATATCTGCCATTTACCACATGGATTCATTACAAACACACTTAGCTTCCACAGAATTGAACAGCCCATGATGAAATTTCCTCTGTGCTATCTGAACTAGGTGAAGTCCAGCATGAATTGAATACAACAATTGTTGACCCAAGAGATGTAATTCTCAACCCAAGCCACCATATCCCCATGCTCAGGATGGATAACATGTCCAAGATCTTGCTGCAGTTTTGGTTAGCATTGTTGCTTGTTGATTCGGATCGTTTATTCTCTTTTGATTTTGGAGTCATTGAAGAGAAATCCGTATTGAATGCACTTGACATGCAGATTGATAGAATTTTATTGAATTGATTGTGATATGTCTCAGAATGTTATAGCTTAGACTTAGGACTAAAATACACAAGCACACACCATAATATTAGAGAAATTTGCTAAAATATGAAAAACATTAGAAGTTAGGGTTTTCAGGAAATATTGACAAAGTTTTGGAATGCAGGTCAGAGCAATCAATGGAAGCTTGGTCTACAGGTATTTGGAGACAAAACATTGGCCAAATATATTTAGAAATGGGCATATTGAATGGAACATTGAGGAGATATTCCAAAAAAATACCAGTTCATTTTTATGACTGATCCTGTACCACTGCTCCTCTGCAAACCTGTGGCATGTCGATAGTCTGCTCTGATTATTTATGAGCTCAAAAACTGAAAATATCTAACTGCTCGTATGGCGAGCGTATTCCTCTACCTACTCCTACACTAACCAACTGTAATGCCTCTTATCAAGTGAATTCATGTTTCCAATGAAGCCATGTCAGAGACTGATTTACAGGCATCATCCTAGATCTTGACCCGAACAACAATGGAAGCCATATCATGCAGAAAAGAGGTTTAAACAGATGATAAAAACAATCTTCTTTTGACAAAAATATCCTTGGGTTTATGCTGCTCATAGAATCCAAATAGTCAGCAATAGGGTCATCGAATTCACAAAGAAATACCTTTTTGAACTGCTGATCCAATTGAAAATTGAAATGATGTTGAAAGCTGCCTTTATTGATCTCACTGTTGAATGTAGGTTGCTCAACCCTTGCTGGAGAAGCATGTAGGATGGATTGTTGATCTGGACTTTTCAACTCCTCACCTTCTTCTCCATATTTGCAGTAATTCCCCTGTGTCTGCACATCTGAAAAATGAAGGTTGGCCTCATCATATACTGTAGATCAAAATCCAGGATTTAGGTCTTCTCTATTATTGGGATCAAGAGACTCATGACTAGTATCAATTACAACATCAACACATTCTTGATCATGATTCTTGTGTTCTAGTTGAAGATTAGACAGTCCCTGCAAATCTAGAATTTGTAGGTTGTCCTCATCAACCTCTACAGATATGAAACTGTCACTTGTTGTCTTGTTAATTTGCTCATCATTTCCAATTTTTTGAGAAGAAAAAATATGATCTTCATGACAACCTAAAACAGTGGATTCATTTAATATGATTTCAAAAGCATCACTAAAGTTATCATGGTATGAATCACTGATCTCTTGATCATAATGAAGAATATCCTCTACAACAACATATTCTTCATGAGTATCTAATTCTTTAGTCAGTAATTGAAATTCATGACAACATTGAGGATAGAGAAGATCAGCTGGAAATATCCCTTTACAAAACACATGGAAGGCAGCATGAAAATCATCCAAAGAGCTGATACTAGAAATAGGCAAAGATTGGTACCAATCACGAGCAATCCCTTCTAATGATAAACAAAAGAGCTAGATCTGAACATCCTCATGCACTACCTGCAACCGATGCATGTAATCATGAAAGTCGAGCAAATGTTCAGCTGGCACTTCCCACTCTTCTCCTCGAAATCTAGGAAGATTGTTCTCCCATTCATCTCTAGTAGGTACTTGATTAGGGAAACCAACAATACTTGAAAAATCACAGAACACATACCTCTTGGCTAAGATCATGTTCATGTCATACCAGTGGAGTCACCAACAGATTTCTGAACAATGGAGTCACCACTGAATTCGTCCTTCATGGAGTCGCCAGATAGATGATGTACAACCTGATACTATCTACTCCTTGTCTATCATCAAGAACTAGATCTGATTTTTTTTTCTCCCAAGGAAGATGAGCTTCGGTCTCCTCTCCCCGGCAACGGCACCAATTTGTTATCACTCCAAGAAACACCTTAGGGTTTTAGGCTAAGAATGCTTGGTAACTTAAGAATGTCGTAGATTTTGTATGCTTGGAACGATAGGATAACTCAATAGCTAACGAAAAGGACCACTTCATACATTTGAATAAGACAATGATTTTAGAACTCAATGATCAGACGACAAAATGTGAATAGGATGTGAAGAATACTAGTCTAGATAACCAAATACACAATGTGCAGGGTCATACAAGATAGCAAGAAAACCTTTAGTTCAAGTTCATGAGCTTAATAAGAAGATGACAGTTCTTAGAAGATGAACTAAACTGAAATAAAGTACAGAATGATGAAAGTATGAGAAAATTTGTCATTGAAAACAAAAGAGGACTGTCATTCTATTATAAATAAAGAGTCTAGTACAATAGCCAAAAATGTCTCCTAGATTATCCCCCTAGAATCTTAGAAAAGCTAGGCATTTATAGGCTTTTACAATCAGTTTTCAGATCCTAAAACAATGGATCTGATATTCTAAAAATAGAAAG
>SNQJ01S0002098.1:86148-117468 GCA_010110895.2 Picea sitchensis | reverse complement strand
TGGCTCGAAAATTTCTGATCTGGGCGAAATTTCGAGTATTCTGGTCTTTACAAGCTTTCACCAGCTAATTTACCTGATAATCCGCTCCTTAGCTGGTGAAAGGTGGAGCTTTCACCAGCTAACTAGTTATAATTATGCCTTCTGCGCTGGTGAAAGAACAGGGTTTTTCAAAATCAAATTTCTCAGTCATAGAGAGTTTGTTTGGCATGTTTAAATAGTTGATCGACATATACAAATCCTAAGATTTCCAATGGTGCTTTCAAATCTGCATTTGGAGCTCAGGAAGCTAGTCAAATTTTCCCTACAAGACTAGGCATTATTCTTTAAAAAATGCCAGTGCATTTTTTATCGCTAACAGGATATACACAACCTTCTTAGTTTCTGGGTTCCAAAGATTATAACCTTTGAGACCATATTTATACCCAATAAAGATACACTTTGCATCCTTATTATCTATCTTACTCCTATTTTTCTTTGGAACATGAACATAGGCCTCATATACAAATACCTTAATATGTGTGAGACAAGGTTTATTACCAGTCCATACCTTAAAGACTTCAGTTGTGTTCGTCATGAAATATATCCAAGTATTCCTTGAGAATTCATCTATAAAAGAGACAAAATAAACATATTTTCCCAATGATGGAACCGAAACAGGTCCAAACACATAATTGTGCACTAGCTATAAAATTCCTTCTTCCATCGTTGCACCAAAAGAGAATATCAACCAATTTTTATTCCCATATACACAATCTTCATAGAAATCGAAATCCATAGAAAATTTAGACATACCTTCAACCATACATTTACCATGTAGTATTCAAAGACCTTTCTCTCTGATATTCCCCATTCTTTGATGCCACAACATAACCTTTTCTCCAGAGACTATAGGAGTTTTTTTTTTCTTCTGCTCCAATATCAGGAACAATGAAACTATTACACCCAATACTAATACTTCTTACTTGCATCTTATACAGGGTTCCAATACGAACTCCCTTCAGCGACACCATTTCTCCTCGAACCATCCTACAAGTTTCTTTTTCAAATACAATTTTTACCCCTGCATTGCCCATTTTTCTTACAGAAATCAAATTTCTGGCCAATCCTCGGATGTGAAAAACACCATGAAGTGTTATAATCTTTCCATCTATGAGCCTCAACTTCAATTTTCCTCATCCTATGATTTTGGTTGTCGATTCCTCACCTAGGAAAACATTACCTCCATCATGCCTTTCATATTCACAAAACCACTCCCTCTAGGGAGTCATATGAAAGGATGCACCCAAGTCAACAAACCATGTCTCATGATATATGTGTGTGCTTGAATAATCCAAGTACACATCCCCTCCTTCTTCCTTGGGGGTATTTTCTTCTATAGAGGGAGCACCTTCAGATACCTTCACTTTCTCAACACTTTTGGATAATTTCTTAATTTATTAATATTATGTGTCACCTCGTCATAAACATGTTCTAAAGTCACCGTCGTCCCTCATCAACATAATTTTTTAATCTTATGTGTCACGTCATCATAAACATGTGCCAAAGTCACCCCAGGTCCCTCATCAACATGTGTCAAGTCACTTCATATTTTAATATGTTTTAATTTTTAATTGTTTAATCTTATGTACCACCTCGTCACATGTCCCTCAACAACATATGCTAAGTCACCAAATATTTTGATTTTTAATTTTAATCTTATGTGCCACCTCATAACAAACATGTGCCAAATTCATCCCTAGGCCCTTCATCAACATGTTTCAAACCACCCCTAAGTCCCTCATCTTAATTTTCAATATTATGTGCCACCTAGTTTTAATTTTGTGTGCCACTTTGTCACAAACATGTGATAAGTCACCCCTATGTCCCCCATCAACATGTGTCAAGTCACTCCTAGGTTCATAATATTAATTTTTAATCTTATGTATCACCTCGTCACAAACATGTGGCAAGTCACCCATGGGTCCCTCATCAACATGTTCCAATTCACCCCTAGGTCCCTCATCACAAACATGTGCCAAGTAATTTTTAATCTTATGTGATGAGCCACTTCATCAAAGACATATGATAAGTCACCCCTAGGTCCCTCATCACAAACATGTGCTAAGTAAATTTTAATGTTACATGCCACCTCATCACAAACATGTTCCAAGTCACCCTCAGATCCCTCATCAAAAAGATGTGCCAGATAATTTTAATCATGTGTGCCACTTCGTCATAGACATGTGCCAAGTCAGCCCTAGGTCCCTCATCCTAAACATGTGCAAAGTCACCACTAGCTCCCTCGTCACAAACATGTGCCAATTCACCCCTAGGTCATTTCCAAATTAGTCTTATCTATCATCTTGTCAAAAACATATACTAATTTATAAGCATGTGCCAAGTCACCCCTAGGTACCTCATCACAAACATGTGCTAATTCATCCCCAAGTAACGAATAAATTAATATTATGTGCCACCTCATCACAAACATATGCCAAGTCACCCCTATATTGTCTTCATATCATCAAAAACATGTGCCAAGTCACTCGGGCATAGTTCCCTCATCGAAAACATGTGACAAATCACCCCTAGGTCGCTACTGAATTTATCTTATGTGCCACCTCATTGAAAACCTATGCCAAGTCACCCTTAATTCATCATCACCACATCACAAACTTGTGCCAATTTTTTATTCTTATGTGTCACCTCATCACGCATTTTTCCAAGTCATCCCTAGGTCATTTCCACCTCATAAGAAACCTATGTGAAGTAATGGTATCCATATTCCACCTCATCAAAAACCTATGCCAAGTCACCCCTAGGTCACTACCACCTCATCACAAACTTATGTCATGTAATGGTAGCCATTTGTTCCAAGTCACCCCTTGGTTATAGCCACTTCATCACGAACCTGCGCCAAGTAATGGTAGCCACGTGTGGCAAGTAATTTTGGACCTTATGTGTCATCTTGTCACAACATATACCAAGTCACCCCTTGGTAGTGACATGTGTTACCTTATCTCATGTTAGCCACTTAGAATTATTTTCCATCTCATCACAAACTTGTTCCAAGACACAAGTCACAAACATGTGCCAAGTCACCCATTGGTCACTAATACCTCATCACAAACCTATCCAACATATGTTCAACCACCCCCATGTCTCTACCACCTTGTCACAAACCTATTCTAATTCACCCCTAGGTCATTTCCACCTCATCACAAACCTCTGGCAAGTAATGGTCCATGAGTGCCAAGTAATTGTGGGCCCAGTGTTCCACCTCATCTCAAACTTGTGCCAAGTCACCTCTTGGTCGCCACCACTTCGTCACAAACATGTGCCAACTAATGGTAGCACATGTGCAAAACAATTTTGGACCTTATGTGCCACCTAATCACAACTTGTGTCAATACACCCCTTGGTAGCCGCATGTGTTACCTTATCCCATGTCAACCACTTAGATGTATGTGCTACCTCATGACAAACATGTGCTTAGTCACAAGTCACAAACTTGTGACAAATTACCCCTTGGTCACCAACAACTCATCAAATACCTATAAAATGTGTACCAATCCATCTCGAGGTCACTACCACCTCATCACAAACTTGTACCAAGTCACCCCTAGGGCATTTCCACCTTGTCATAAACATGTTCCAAGTTACCCCTAAGTCATTTCCACCTCTTCACAAAACTATGCTAAGTAATTCTAGCCGTGTGTTCGAAGAAATTTTGGGACTTATGTTCCACCCCATCCCAAACATGTTCCAATTCATCCCTTGTCCATCACCAATTTGTCACAAACATATAGTAAGTAATGGTAGCCACATGTTCCAAGTAGACCCTTAGTAGTTGCATGTTTTACCTTATCACAAACCTATATCAATTCACAAGTAACAAACATGATCTAATTCACCCCTCACTCATCAACACCTCATCCAAAACTCATTAAACTTGTGCCAAGTAACCCTTAGTTCATTAACACTTTGTCACAAATATGTGCCAAGACACCCCTAGATTGTTTTCATCTCAACAAAAACATATTCCAAGTCACCCCTAGGTCATTGCCACCTCCTCACAAACTTGTTCTAAGTAATGGTAGCCATGTGTGCCAAGTAATTTTGGGTCTTATCTGCCAACTCATAACAAACTTGTGCCAAGTCACTATTGAAGGGAAATTATCCTACAAATAAGTAAATCTCCTTATTGGATGGATATAGGCCAGTGATAGATAGCATGATAGATCACTACCTATTTCTCCTAAATATATTCACACAATTCCATAAAGAAATAGGAAGAGGAATGATTAAAATTTAACCTACAAAAATTTTGATAGTTGTCCAATGTATCCAATGAATTATTCTAGATCCAGTTCCAAAGGTGATGCTCCTATTGCTTACCTTCATAACAATCAAACAAACAATATCTTCCTCATGCTAATATAACATCTCAAATAAAATATTGCAACAAATAAACTCTAAGCTAATAGCTCAAGCCTACTTAAATCAACAAAATGTAATTCAAGATACAAAATAGATTAATGAATAATAGATATTTTGTGAATTGAAATAGTGTATACCTATATTAAATGAAAGAGAATACAACAATAGATGATTGTTACCTTGATATATGTTTCCATACTCCTAGCTCCAAGACCTGGAACTCTTCTTCTTAGCTATAAACTCACCTTATTGAATAAGCATGACCAATCACCATATCATGGTAAGAAAATAGATCTAACTCTCACTCGAGCTCTAGCTACACCAATGTTGATGCCCAACATTCAACAATCTGTAGGAAACCCAAGACCAAGAAATCTTGTTCGAATTCTATAGCATAGATGATTTTTGTCTTGTGACTCCCTCATCCCTCAGCTTGGCTCCTTCTTATACAATATTTGAGGATCTAGAAGATAGGATTCATGACATGTGAACTAAGAAATAACAAGTCATGCACAAGTTTCAAGCTCAATTATGAGATTTTTCCAATCCATTATGATATTTTTTCAAAATTATTACTCAATTATGAGATTTTTTCTCAGTTAATTATGTGATTTCAGCCTCATAACATCTTATAGAAACCTTGAAAAACCTATGGTGGAAAATAAAAGTGTAATATACATCCCCTAATGTATGAGTTCATAAGAGGAATTGATGGTTGAAATACATTACAAATAACGACGAGTAGCTTAAGGGGGAGTTCTTCAAATCAAGAAACCAAGAAGTACCTGCAAACGGAAATTAACAAACCATATATAGATCTCTCCCAAGGTAGGTACTCGAATATATGACTAAGCATGGATACCAACAAATTACACCAAGGAGCCATGAAATCAGATGCAATACCATGGCTAGGAAGAGGTACAGAGTGGAGCCATGTCAAATACGAGATCATAGCCACAAGAAAATACAATGTAAATCTATGTCACAATATACATCCATAAGACATATAGCACAAATGAGAGTGCTAATGTGGTACTCAAAGTACTTATCCATTAGTGATATAATATGGTACTCAAATATATGTCTAAGCATGACTACCAACACATTACACCAAGGATCCAAGGAACTACCACATGGCTAGGAAGATAAGTACATAGTGGGTTTAAACAACAGATCATAGCCACAAGAAAAATTAAAAAACTTATGTCATACAATATACATCCATATAAGACATATAGCAATAAAAGAGATGCCAATGCATCACTTATCCATTAGTGATATAATATTTCACAAATAAGGAAGGGTATAATTAATGCAGGATACCCCTAGCCCAAGCTCTTCAATCCAAACTCAATAGTACAAAATTGTTGGAAGATTGGTTGTTGTCATTGGATGTCAACCCTAGTCATGGGTTTTGGACCGCAAGATTGATGAAGATATTTGACATGAAGGATAATAATATTACGTGAGCACACAACCCACATGGATGGATAGTATACATCATGTTGTTTCGTAAGGTGGCCACATGGATCCTCATGGTTGAGGAGAAATGAATTTTGAAGATGTGACAAAGTGAATTGTACATGTAGGCCCGCATACTTCTACATGTTGTACTAAATGGTTGCCAGACGGCCTGATGTTAAAAGGAAGTGACATAAATGGTATAAATAAAACATCATTGTACATTCATTTGATAGAAGTTGGAATTGCAGGTCAAGGAAGTAAAAGAAGGCCGGATTTTCAAGGGAGGATGAAGCCTCCTAAGATGTGGTTCAGAAGGTACGCACTGTGTCATCTTACCATTTTTTCTATACACTATTTGCGAGTAGAATGATTCAGATGTAGAAATCTCTATGGTATTGATAAGACATATATATCAAGGTACCCTGGTGTACCCCAACCTGACTCATAATTACGGATACAA
The DNA here is from genome assembly GCA_010110895.2 of Picea sitchensis. Taxonomy (NCBI): domain Eukaryota; kingdom Viridiplantae; phylum Streptophyta; class Pinopsida; order Pinales; family Pinaceae; genus Picea; species Picea sitchensis. The sequence continues at coordinate 111,125 of SNQJ01S0002098.1, read as the reverse complement.
TCGTGTTAATAGGGTTTTGACCAGTCCTTAAGCTATTCAATAAACATGTGTTTCTGGTAAAACAGTCATAACTTATTCATACATAATCCAAATGAAGTGGGACCACTTCCATTGGAAATTATATGGACTATAGTTTCTTGTGTGCAAGTTTCAGAATCATATGTTAAATATTGAGCGCAGGCATGTTGTACAAGTTGGTATTCTGAATAGACCAGAATTAAATAAACTCTACCATTATTTCTATAAATTACTTTTCGGGAGGAAACCAAGGAGGAAAGGTTGGAGGAGTTTCAAGAGAATGACAATGGAGCATGATGACCATAGGGATCAGACTCATTGAAGAATTGTAGAATTGAAGAAAAGTCTCTGAAGCATTTATCGCCTATGTGATGATTGGTTGATGGTGATTTTGAATAACAAATTTTATTATCTCTCATATATTCTTGGGTGGAAGGAAGGGGAAAGGATGAAAGAGTTCAAATATCTCTCTGATATTGGAGATTTGTATCTTACTCTTGGAGGTGTATCCTTCCCTTTACATTTGTGTTGTAGCTACCTTTTAAAGTCATTACTTCCTTTGAAACATAATACCGATTATTTCTCATATATTGCATGGTGTATTGTGGTGTATTGGTGTAACCTCTATACCATTGTTCATTGCCCATTGGATATAATTGAATGGTCAAGTATAAGTTGAAAAGGTTTTTTAAATTGTATGTGATACTGATCCACCACCCTCCTAGATCAAACAATTTGAGTTGCTACCTTCGTGACAACCATCTAGAAGGAAGATCCTATGAAATATAAACGACCAAAACGACATCCTGTTCACTTACGTAATTTTGAATACTGAAAATAGAATGGAAACTTACTTGGAAAGCTCTTGTAAGTAAATGTTTGGATCCCTGTTTTAGATACAAATGCTTTGAAGAAACCAACGGCTACTGTATATGTTCAAATAAATATAAATGATACCATCCCGACATCATATCCTGAAAACTATGGTGGATTCAAAACAAAAGTAAAGATATTTGAGACAAGCTACAAGAACTGTGCAAGGGAAGAAGCAAGAAGAAGAAGAAGAAGAAGAAGTTGAAGAAGATTTACAACATCTCGGATTTCAAAAAAGAAAATAGAGTACGCTTCTTTATTAATTAGAAGGATAGGTCAGTGGATTTGAATTTTCATCCATGATTGTTGAAACATTAGAAGGAAATCAAATTGAAATAAAGAAAATCATAAACAAAAATTATTCGACAAGAAGATGATAATTTTAAAAAATTGAAGCATGCTGATATTGAAAATAGCAAGCTTAAAGGCACGCAAAGAAAACTAAGAAGGAATTGGTTAGTTGTGAAAATACAGCTTGTAAGCTTAAAGAAACAATTAGGTCACTGAAATCCAAGAAAAGAAACCATTTCAAAACCTACTCAAGAAGCAAGAAAAAATAGCGTATAAGAAGTTCCAATGGATGAGAAAGAAGAAGATTGAGAACGTGAACAAGAAGTTGTCCCATTGAGGAAGAGCTTAAGAACTCTCAAGTGCTAAAAGAATTAACACATCTTGATGCATGGGTGAAACTTCAAAAAGATTCAAATACCAACAGGAAGGTGGAAGAAAGAGCTACATAGACATTGATGAGTGGACCGTAATAACGTAAAGAAGGTCACTTGGCTATATTAATTTCAAGACCTCCTCGCCCCCAAGAATCAAAGAAGCTGAGACCAAAGGAATGAAACTACAGAGTGACCAATGAACCCCATGACCTAACGTACAAAGAATACTTACTCCTGTGTATCGTAATTCTTTCTTGGTCATTACATACTGTGCACCTTGACATACATTAATTGCAGAATCTGAAAGGAACAAACACGGCATGTTGAAAGGTAAAACAAGATATGGAATAACCATGACTACAATATTATTAATCATTATTAACAAAACATTTGTATGCTGCTAAATGCTAAAATTCATTCGGCCAAAGTATCATATCGCGTATATTTCGAATGAAGATGTCCCTATGCCAACCATAGTATGGAGAAGGAAAGAGATTCCAACCACTTGCATGTTGAATAGCATTAACTGCTAAAGAATGTAAAGAAGAAGATGAATGGTACATAGACAGGATGTTCTCACACATGACCGTGGATCAACACAAATTCATTAGCTTGAAGATAAAGGGTGGAAATGTTTCATTTTCCAAGTATTTTGGAGATGACCCATCTACCAAAATAATTGGAAGGTAGTATTTGAAGAAAATGTAAAAGAAAATAATTTCATATTGGTTGAAGACTTGAATCATGACCTACTCGTTGTTAGTAAAATGTGTGATCAAGGATACACTCTACATTTGACTCCCAAAATGTAAAATCGAGAAAATAACTCAGAAGATTGGTTGCAACTGCAACAAGAAGATTCAACAACATATACATCTTAGACATGACCAAGAGAGACAATAAGCCACACAAAAGGATTCAAGGAAGAAAAAGTCCCAAAAAAACCAAAAATAAGGATGAATTATAATTGAGTGCCACATGTTCATGGGAGCAACCCCAAAGAAGAAGGTTACCTTTTCCATTAAACCTCCGGGAGATATTTCACAATCTTTCCTACATTATCAGTTGGGAGATAAATTGACTATGAGAGGCATGAGTGCTGCCACCAACATGGGAGATTTGCTGGAATGATCAATTACGTCTACTGATGACAACCCCAGTCATGGGTTTTGGACCTGTATTATTGATAAAGGTATTTGGACATGAAGGAAAATGAAGATGCATATGCAACACCCATGACGGATAGTATACATCATGTTACTGGTGGGTATGTGGCATCGCCACGCGGATCCCCATTTATATGAAATGATTTTTAGCATGATGCTGAATGTCATGTAGGCCCAAGATAATTAAAGAAAATAATTACAAAATAACATAAAAGTCGGTCCTAATGTTAAAAAGGAAGTGACATAAATGGTATAACAAACATCATTATACATTCACTTTGATATAAATGGAATCAAAGGAATAAGAAGCAAAAAGAAGGTCGGATTTCAAGGAGGATGAAGTCTTTGGTGATGTGTTCTGGTATGTTAATTTCAGGTCATCTTACCATCCCAGAACTGGTCAGAATGATTCAGATGGTGAAATCACCATGGTATTGAGAAGACATATCAGGTATCTCCTCAGAAAAAATTTCAGCCTTGATTCGCTTATAATTATGGAGATACACTATGTGGAAGATAGGTTTTAGACCAATCTTGAAGCTAGTTAACAAACTGCAGTTCCTGCAAAATAGTCATAACTTCTTCATCACATAACCATGAAGTGGGACCACTCCATTGGAAATAGTAATGACTATGCCTCTTTGTGTACCAAGTCAATCATACATGTTAAATATTGAGAGCTGGGCATGTTGGTACGTTGGGTCTCTCTCAACGTGTAATTTAATTCGAATAAAGTTCACCATTCTTCTATAACCCTTTGGGGAGGATCAAGTAGTGAAAATTGGAGGAGTTTCTCAGAGAATACATTGAGTAATATTATCTACAAGATCATTCCAAGAATCAGAAGAATGCACAGAAACCAAAGAAATGATTATCAGGTGTTCATGATGATTGGTTGATGGTGATGATTTAATGTAAAGTTTTATTATCTCTCTCATATATTCTTGGGTGGAAGGAAGGGGAAAGTATGGATGAGTTCAAATCTCCTTGATATTGGAGGATTGTGTCTTCCTCTTTGAGGTTTATCCTCCCTTTACATTTGTAAGTCAGAAGCTACCTTTAAAGTCATTTACTTCCCGGAAATCTAAATCCATTGATTATTTCTCATTGTGTACAGGCCAGGGTATTGGTGTAACTCTTATACTCATTGTTCATTGCTCATTGATATAATTGAATGGTATTATGGCATAAGTTGAAAAAGGTTTTAAATTGTACTTGATAATCGATTCACCCCCTCTCATCAACACAAATACATCACGGTTAGCCTGAGTTTAACGCTATGGCGGCAGGAAACTATATGATTTCCATTCATTGATAAAAATAATTATCAGACATGACAAGACCCATCGTTATAGACATAAAATTCCCTACTCATGCATACATGACATCGACCTTCTTACTTGCATAATTTTCCAAATCATTGTCGAGGAGCTCTATTTAAAAAAACATTTTTTAGAGAATGTACGCGCCCCACTACACTACAACCCATGTACATACGCTTTCTGCACACTAAACAACCCATGTATACCTCCAAAATTTGCAAAAATTAAAGGTTTGTAAGGAATTCAGTGGAATTTATGGGCTATAGGAGGTTTCCCAACCAATTCACTTGCTATAGCCTATCCCCCAACCGAATAACCATCATTTTGTCATATAAAATGAGGTCTTGGGGTCTCATTCCAAACCCAAGCATTACAAGGATGAAACAATGCCCAATTTCCCTTCCTTTCCTTGCTCAATCATTTGCAACCTTTTGTGAGTTATTGCCTCAACACTCCCTCTCCAACCCCTTTTCTTCCATTCAATCCATTCTCTTCCCTTGAGGTGATTAGTAAATTAGGAGAAGAGGCTTATTGAAGGTGCACTTGGAGCATTGTTAAGAGGAGCCTAGACCAAGTTCGTGGAGCGTTGAATTGGAAGGATTGTAAGCTTCAATCTTTGATTAATGAATAAATTAATCCATTTTCCCTATCCCAAATGATTATTTTTTATGTATTTTCTTTGATTTATACATAACAATTGATATCTAACTCTAATTTATGAATAGAAATAACATGATTCTAGCCTTCCTTTCCTAATATTGGGTTCGGGTTAGCTTTGGAAGGAGACTTGCATCCTTTGGAGCTACAGAGATTGAGGAGATCATCACCAAAGGTTGGATAAAAGGTACAGTTACTGATATTCTCTTCCACTTCTTTCTCTTCATCTATTTTGGTATGTTTGGGGTAGTGTAGAAACTAGATTGAATTTTAGGGAGTCATTTTCTCTGACTATGATTTAAACCCTGGTATAGTTATAGGGGGATTTTCCTACTTGCACCCACCAAAAATGAAAATGGACCCCAAGGTACATAGTACAATCTAGTGAGTGTGAATAGAAGATTTGTTGTTGAACACTCGTAGAATTGATCAATCAAGGGTTAACTGTGTAAACATTGATTTCCAATCATGAGGAAACTTGTCAATGATGTCTTCAAGTCCCAAGGTATTATCTAGGTTTCTAAATCCAATTCCTAAATAATGATCTAGCATCAATAGGAGGAGATCTATCAAAATGAGGGCCTTAATGTATCCCACATTGGATAACATGAAACAAGAACTGGTATGTGTGTTTAAGGAAGAATCCACCAACTACAAATAGACATAGGGATGACCAACATGAAAGGTCAAAAATTCTATAGAATGGCTAACTTAGGCTCAACATCCCTTGAACATATATCATGAAAAAATAATTAATTGGTCATTACTGACTCACAATTTCCAACTAACATAATGCAACAATGTAGGAGGTATTGAATCACTCTCCATGGTGACTAGAAGAATAACCAATCATAGGAGTATATAACTCATAATCATGGTACAACTCCTAATGCAATCTAAATCCCATCTATAAGATGACAACACAAATAAGTTCCATGTTCAAGGGAAACAATAATTGATGGTTGTGATACGCCCTAGAATAGCAACAATAATGTTGTACTCCTCAGTTTAATACTTTAAATGTAAACCTAGGGTTCATACAAACTTGAGAGGTACTATACATTATGTATGCATACCCTACACATGCATATATCTATGGGGAGAGACTATTTAATCCAAGGACCACTTCAAATTATTTAGTGAGGGATAGAAAAAGATAACAACTACTTAACAACCACAAAGAAAAATCCTAAGATTCAAGTGCAAGAAAAGATGAAAAATACTACAAAGAAGAATTGAGAGAACCAAGAAACTTAGTGACAAATATCCACTTATCGTGAGAGTGGAAATTTCGGGTACAAGTATACAAGAGGTATAATGTAAAGATACAAATATTGGAATAGTAGCAATAATATTGTACTCCTTACCTCAATACTTTAAATGTCAACCTGGGTTTCATACAAACTTGAGAGATATTGTGCACGATGTATACAAACCCCCCACACACATATATCTATGGGGAGAGACTATTTCATCCAAGGACCATTTCAAATCCATCAGTAAGACAAAACAAAACCTAACAACTATTTAACAATCACAAAGACAACATTTGAGATTCAAGTGGAAGGAAAGTTGAAACTACTACAAAGCACAATTTAGAGGACCAAGCAACTTAGTGATCAATCTCCACTTATCTTGGCAGTGGAAAGTCCAGGTACAAGTCTCTACAAGGTAGAATGTAAATATGCAAATCCAGGTGAGATAATATGAGTTGTTGGGTCAAAATCAATATACAATTGTGTTAAAAAAGTCAAGTTGCAATTATATATGTGAGTTGAAGGAAAGCAAAGAAAATCCTACTTATAATTTATTTTATTGCATAAGATGAATTCAAGAAAAGGAAATCAAGTTAATCCATTATGAAATTAAAATGAAGTTATCCATGGTCCAATACATGCCTTTTGATGCATACCCAATATTAAAAATTAAGTGAAGCAAAGAGGGAAACAATGTTGCAGGAAACTATACAGGAATTCAGAAATTACTAAAGAAAATGCATAATTCCATAGTAATCATAAGAAGAATAAAATATACTAAATTAGGATAAATACAATGTGTTCATAACATAAAAAGAAGAAAACAAACCATTAACTACTACTTACAAGATTGGTATTACTGCTACATGAAATAGACAACTGGTAAACTAGTCATGTGTTATACCACAATTTGCCACACCATTTGCATTGCAAGATGGCTTAGTCTTTGTCCCTAACTTGCAACTTTAAATACCAACTTTCCTCATAAAATCCACTTAAAAAAAAATGTTTTGTCTTATATCCGTGAGTCACCTTGGTGCAACACACAAAAATTTGTGCCTTACTAGTGTGCAACCCGTAGATGCCCTAAAAAATGTTAAAAATAAAATAATGCCACATTTTCGGGTGAGGTTTTTGGTTGGTTTTGTTTCCCAACATCCTTAAGCTCGTACCAAATGGAATTCAACCTCATTAACTTGTTGAGTATGGTATAAAGGAATCTTTGGGGGAATGTATGAGGAGGACAACCTAGGTGTAAAGTTATGTTGAAGAAATTGCAAGTCTCCCTATTCCACTTCATCCTCTGAGTATCATCCATGTGACCTAGAACCCTTGTTCCAACATTCCTTCCTTCTCATTATATGGGAATAATATGTGTTCATATACTTATTGGTTCATCCAGGGAAGGGAAATATTGTTGAGTGATGCTTGAAGGATTGTTTGGAGGAACCTGGGTGGTTGGATTCGAGGCAGTGTCGACGGTTGGAGTCAAGTTGTAACGACTTATTTTTCCATTTTTAATAAAGAGTTATATTTTCCCCATTCCTTTGTAGTATTGATTCAATTTATTTATGTATGTCCAATTACTCTCCATATTTGAATCTATCTATCAGATACTTGTATGATTTTATGATATAACTACCTTGTTACAATACTTCCTTGATATTCCTTTTTAGGTTAACTCAAGTAGGAGTCAAGACAAGTACCAGGGTCAAGAGCAGGAAACGACACTGAATTTAAGGATAAAATGTGTGAACATTTCTTCCCTCTCTAGTAAGTAGTTATTTCATTACAAGTATTATGTGTGGGTTAGGGTTCTATCTTTCACTTGGTTAATCTCTGTTGTGACATGACCTAAAGTCACGGGGGGAAAAACCCATAACATAATTGTAGATTTTAACCATGTACAATAATTTATTGCAAACATATTTTCAATCAAATAACATCAAAGATACAATGGAAAATACACATATTACACATATATTTTTCCCCTGGAAACATAAACCAAGAAAACCAACATATTCTATATTCATTCACATCATACATTGTTTACAATACAATATACATATAGGAGCCAGCGGCATCCAAAACCCTAATCCAATGACCTGTATTAGTAAACAATCCTAATTACTTAACTAGAAATATAAAACCATTGGCAAAAGAACATGTGCCAAAAAAATGCTCATAAATGGATAAGAAAATCGAGGACCACAAAAAATGGACATGGTAATCGACGAATTTGTTTTAGGGGGTGCTTCCCCAGAACCCCCACAGATGGGGGCTCCCCACCCCCCCCCTCCCCCCCTTGCAACCCCCTACATGCTTGATGCAACGTAGAAACTAACTTTTGCCATGCAAATAATATAACACAAACTCAATATTCTCCCACTTGTTTTCTTTTCATACATGGGGTTACAAGGTTACATAGTCAACAATTGAAGGCAGAAATTCCCATAGATCCTCAACACCAAGAGAACTTATTAGTGCTCACAAATTTTGTTAATGAATCTAGAACATTCTTCAAAGTGTCCACCTTCATCAACAACACTTTCTTTTCTTCAACCATGTCTCTCACAAAGTGATATTGAACATCAATATGCTTTGTCTTTGAATGATAAGTCGGGTTCTTCGCCAGAAAAAATGCAGTCTGACTATCACAATCTATCCTTACATCTTGTTGTACCAACCCAATACCCAAACACAATATTTGTAACCATATTTCTTCCTTTCTTACATGAGTGGCTTCCATGTATTCATCTTTTGTACTTGAAAGTGCCACTAGAAACTATTTTTTGCTTATCCAACTAATTTCTCCTCCAAACAAGTTAAACACATACCCTCTTGTAGATCTCCTACAATCCATATCTCCAACCCAGTCTACATCCAAAAATCCATGTATGTCCAACACTATGTCCAATTCTAGTTTTTCTTGGTAGCACAATCCATAGCTTAACAGTGCCATGGAAATAACTAAAAACGCTCTTTACTAATTTTCAATGCTCCTTCTCCAGTTTTGACATATACTTGCTCAAAATTCCCACTGCATGTGCAATGTCTAGTCTAGTACAAACAATTTCATACATCAAACTGTCAACCGCACTCACATATAGAACATGAGTAGGGATTATTTTAAGGATTGAAATTTATTTTAAAATGTAGAAAACTTGACAAATCTTACTAATCCTTCATATGCCGACTATAAAATGTTGGTGATATTTTTGTAAAAATATTCAAATTTCTAAGGATTGTATATAGCTTATATAAATGTTTTGGAAATTTTTAAGGTAAAATAATTTTATCCTATAGAATTTGAGAAAATCATTTTTAGAATAACGAATCTGTGTTTGGGAAAAACCATGGAAAATTATCCAATTAGCGAAATTTAGCCCGTAAAATCATCCCTGAACATGAGACATTTCTTCCTCTTATTCATGTGTCTTGGTACACTGATCCACAGATAGATTTACACCTACAGGAATAGGGACCCTGACCCATTTTAATTCTTGCATATTAAACCTCTGCAATATTGTCTCAACATATTTTCTCTAATATAACCAGAGTTTCATGTTTTTCCGACCTCTTTTAATTTCCATGCCTAAAATTAAATTTGCAGCACCAAGATTCTTCATGTCAAATTTAGAGGACAACTGATTTTTCACATCCTCGATAATATCCTTGTTGTTTCCTATTAGAACATGTCATCCACAGGCAAGAACAAAAAAAATCAAATGATCACCAATTAATTTAAAATACACACATTGATCCTCTTTGATTCTTGTGAAGTCAATTCCCAACATATAAATATCAAATTTTTTATATCACATCCTTGGTGATTGTTTTAAACCATATAGGGACTTTTTCATCTTGCATACCAACTCCTTCTTTCCCTTCACAACAAATCCTTTTGGTTGCTCCATGTATATTTATTCTTCCATATCCCCATGTAGGAATGTTGTATTCACATCCATCTATTCTACTTCAAAATAAAATGCAACAACAACAAATAAAATAAATCTAAGTGAAGTTAACTAGGCAACAATGGAAAAAATATCACAAAAATCAATTCCCTCAACTTGGGAATAACCCTTTGTTACTAACCAAGAATTTTATTTCTCCACTTTTCCTTCTGCATATAGCTTCTTTTTAAATACCCATTTGTTTCCAATGGGATTTCTTCCACTCGACAACTCCACTAGATCCCAAGCCTCATTATTATATGAGGTTGTCATTTCTTCAACCATCGCATTTTTCCAGAGTTTTCCATCCTATGAATCCACTACCTCTGTAACAGTTCTAGGATCATCCTTAGCAATAGACAAAGAAAAAATTGAACAGAAATCAAATGGAGTATACCTTTCTCATATCATTTTTCTCCCGCACTGATCTCCTCAATACTGGAGTATGATGATCGTATTATTTTTATTCTTGTTCTTTTCTAGAGTCTGATTCATCATCCTTTAGCTCAAACTCCATTTTCTCTAGTTCTTCCCTACTTGGTAGGACTTCCCATTTGACAACATCCTTCATTTCTTTAAATACCACATCCCGACTATACACAACCTTCTTAGTTTTTGGGTTCCAAAGATTGTAACCTTTGATACCATATTTATACCCAATAAAGATATACTTTTAAACCTTCTTATCTAGCTTACTCCTATTTTCCTTTCGAACATCAACATATGCCTCATAACCAAATACCTTGAGATGTGTGAGAGAAGGTTTTTTACTAGTCCATACCTCTTGTGGTGTCTTGTCATCCATTTTTGATGAGGGTGATTTGTTGACTAGGGAACATGAAATACCCACTACCTCTACCTAGAATTATTTCTCTAACCTGGCACCACTGAGCATGCACCTTTTTTTTTTCATCTAAGTCCCGTTCATCCTTTATTTAACTCCATTCTATTGAGGTGTATATGGATTAGTCTTATTTCTTTCTATACTTCACTTCTTATAGAATTCTTCAAATTCATTCTCGCAGAACTCTCCACCATTATCTGTCCTCAACACCTTAATTATTTTCTTTGTATGATTCTCAACAAGAGCCTTAAACTCTTTAAACCTGTCAAAGACTTCATATTTCTTCCTTAGGAAATGTATCCAAGTATTCCTTGAGAATTCATCTATAAAAGAGACATAGTAAAGTTATTTTTCCAGTGATGGAACCGAAACAAGTCCAAACAAATAATTTTGCACTACCTGTAAAATTCCTTCTTCCCTCATTGCACCATAAGGGAATCTTAACCGATTATTCTTCCCATATACACAATGTTCAAAAAAATCAAAATCCAAAGAGAAGTTAGACAGACCTTCAACCATACCTTTACCATGTAGTATTCAAATACCTTTCTCTATGATATGCCCCAGTATTTGATGCCACAACATAACCTTTTCTCCAGAGACTGTAGGAGTTTTTTCTTCTTCTCCTCCAATATCAAGAACGATGGAACTATTACACCCATTACTAATAGTTATTCCTTGCAACTTATATAGAGTTCCAATCCAAACTCCCTTCAATAACACGATTTCTCCTCAAACCATCCTGCAAGTTTCTTTTTCAAATACCATTTTTATCCCTACATCGCTCATTTTTCTTACAAAAATCAAATTTATGGCCAATCCTGGGATGTACAAAACACTAGGAAGTGTTCTAATCCTTCCATTTATGAGCCTCAACTTTACTTTTCCTCGTCCTATGATTCTGGTTGTCGATTCATCACCTAGGAAAACATTACCTCCATCATACCTTTCATATTCACAGAACCACTCCCTATGGGAAGTCATATGAAAGGATGCACCCCAGTCAACCAACCATGCCTCATAATCTACATGTGTTCTTGAAGAATCCAAGTACAAATCCCCTCCTTCCATGGAGGTATTTTCTTTTATAGAGGGATCACCTTCAAATCCCTTCACTTTCTCAATGCTTTTGGATATACATTGCTACTTGAAGTGCCCTTCTTTTCCACATCTTCAACATACCTTTACAAAATTTCTGGGAGATTTAGATCTACCCTTATAATTAGATCTCCCACTTGATGACTTAGATCTATTTCTATCTTGGGAGCGTCCTCTTGAAAATAATGCATCTGTGCTCTCTCCCTCCATGTTCTTCCATCTCATCTCCTCCAACAACAAGGATAAGACCACATCATCGAAACTCAAGGTAGTTGTATTAATACCTATGGCCACAACTACATTATCCCATGAGTCTGGTAAAGAGCACAGTAAATTGATACACATATATTCATCTGAAATTTTAATCTTAACATATAATAATTGACTTACCAAAATATTAAAGGTCTTCATATGTTATGTCACCAATTCTCCATCTCTCATCCTCGGGTTATACAACTTCTTCTGTAGGAATAGTTTATTTACTAGGGACTTAGATTGATACAAGTTCCCCAACTTATCCCATAACTCCTTGGTTGTAGCTTCCCCTGACACATTCATTAATATTCAATCTGATAGAGATAGTTGGATTTTTCTCTTCGCCTTCCGATCCAACTTTTTCCAGCCATCCATTGACGTTACTGTAGGTGTAGTACCTGGATCCATCACAAACCACTGATCTATGTCTACCAACATATCTTCCATCTTGAGCTCACAACTCAAAAAATTTCCCATCAAATTTCTCGATCTCTATTTTTGAATTGTTCTACATTTCTTTTCACTTGAAGAATTAATACCGCATATCTCCCACTATAAGCAGGCTTATCATCGTTCCAAGCCAAACACCTGACCACAAGGGTGTCCCCCTAAAGACAATAATTTCTATGATTGATCCAAATTTATTTTTGGAAGGAAATAAAAGTATTACAATGAAATACTCATGAAAATTTCCAAAAACAGAGAAATACAACAATACTTGATTTCTATTAATGAAAGAATTGTAAAGAGACTGTAAAAATACAGAGTGCAAGACTCGCTAGACTGGTGGTAGCTTTATATCTGAGAAGAGATGTGATGACTACGCTCATTCATAAGAAGATGATTACAATGAGGCTCGGAAGGCCTTTTTATGATAAACAGGAATGCCAAAACCCTATACCTCCAAAAACCTAACCCTAGGAGATGAAACGCCACAAGTCATCTGGGCCCTGTTTGGGTAAGTTATTGGATTAACTTCTCGATATCATAACTTTTTCATACGATGTGCGTTTTAGGCACATGATATCCCATTGGAATGGTATTTTCGAGAGTTGCGCCTTACGCCATCAAAATCTAACTCCATCTACAGTTTGACTGTGGCGTGACAGAAAAAATGTTTGAGGGCCAAAAATGGTCCTGGAAGTACAACAAGAAGTATTGACATGAAAACATACAAAATAAGTCAGTTGGATTAGGTGGGAGGCCACCAGTATCCACTTGGAAGATGTGTAGGGATTCAGACAGCCCCGAAAGTGTAGACCCACAATTACAAAGAAGTACAAAATAACATGTACTAAAAACTGATAAGATGAGCCAATTGGAACATGTGGGTGGCCACCAATATCCACCTATATCAATCGTCCCCCCTTAGGAAGAAATGGTCTTCATTGCATTGAGTTCCTGGGGAAGAGGTGAAAACATTTCCTGAATCTAAAGCTTGGTAAGTTGTGTGCCTTGTTGGAGAAGTTATGCTTCTTCGCTTGTGGAATATTGTCACAAACTTGTTGTTGGAGGGGTTGAATATGTTCCACCAACCTGTTGTCTCTGGGTTGGATGGGGCATTGTGTAGGCACCATTGTAGGTGAATAAACAATATATTATGTCTCTTTGACATTCTTTTTTTGCTGGATAGAAGGTGTTGAGACTGTAGTGGTTGTAGTGGTATTCTATAAATCCTTTGAAGATAATGTGAAGAGGATGAATTTTGAAGTATGAGAGATTACCTTACGATAATATTTTGGTGGAGAAGTAGTCAAAACTACCTATGGTATCCTGTAGAGCCGACCTCCCAGAGTAATAATTACATTACGAGGTCTTGACTCATAGACATCATGATGTTTCAACATATATGGCCCAAAACAACATCACAGACATCAAGAGGGGAAATATCACACACTACCTCATCCTTGAAGGGATGGATTCCATAGGATATGTGACATTGTTGGCTGATGCGAATATCTCATCTCTGGTGAAGCCACCCGATGTTTTCTAGTTGTGGGTGTGGTGTTGTCGAAAACCCCAATTGTTTGATGAACTTAGCTGAGATGAGTTTCTTTTAGCTGTCATTATCAACTATTAAATGCAATGGGGTCCCCTTCACCCACATCTTTGAATGGAAGAGGTGCTCTCCCTCTTCAGGATCTACTAGTTCTTCTAGATAAATTGTTTTGGTCGCAATAGTAGCAGTGGGGTCTGCATCAATGATATGTTTATTTTCAATATTTTCTTGATTGGATTCCAAATCCAGGTTCGTCTCCATTTCTTTGACCTCAACCACCAATGATTGTTTTGAGCGACATTCATCAGTGTTCTTCCAGGGGATTTTGTGGAATTCACACCACTTCCCAGTGTCATTCTTTGTCTTTACTTTACCCTTTTTGTCCCGTGTCTTGGAATGTTTGTCTAGAGGTTTTTGGTTAGGGTTGTCTTTACCATGATTTGGTTGTTGCATATTTGCATACCTGAATTTCCATTTGTTTTGGTTCCTAAATTTATTCTCGATTTTGAAAACATATCGATAGGAAACTCCCAATGACGACATCTTTAGGAAATCCATTTTGGTTTGGATGTACTTATGCAAATTCCCATGGTATTTCAAAACCAGATGCCACTCGAAGTATTTGATACCCAGCTTGGTGTGCAAGGTATGGAAAGTATTTTTGAACTCTGACATTCTTTGGCTCTTTTCTTGCCACATTGTGGTCCATCTCACGTACTGGTCTTGATAGTTATCAACATGATAGTACTGTTCTTTGACCGCATACACAAAAAATCCCAAGTGGGATTGGCCCCATATTTTCCAAATTCCTTTGTGTAACTTTCCTCCCAGTAAGTTTTCCACCAATGTTTGACATGGAGGAGATCCTTGAGGAGTGCAAAGGTGATATTTTCCTCATCGAAATTTTTTTGAATAGAGAAATAACCTTCTAATAGATTTAACCATTTTTCTAGGGAATCTACATCTATTTAAACTTCAAATATGGGAATATCAAAATTAACTTGTACCTTGAAGGGAGAGCTTCCTCAAAAATGGTTGCCTGATGAAGATGCAGTTGTTGCTATCGACAAGCATTGAAGAATGTGTGAAAAATTCTCCATCATTTCATCCCTCTATCGTGTGAGAAATTGCTCAAGAAATAGGTTAATAGAATTATCTTCTCCGTCGTATTTATTTCATGCCACCATCGAGGGTTTCTTGGGCGTGTGAGAGTGATTTCCCTCAAGAGATACAAACTCGAGACCCAACTGGCTATACTCGGACCTCGTCAGGGACATGCACTGAAAAACGATCAAGAGCAGCCTACTCTGATACCATTGATCCATATTTATTTTTGGAACGAAATAAAAGTAGAGAAATTAAAATGAAATACTCATGAAAATTTCCAGAAACAGATAAATAAAACAATACTTTATTTCTATTAATGAAAGAATTGTAAAGAGACTGTAAAAATATAGAGTGCAAGACCTGCTAGAATGGTGGTAGCTTTATCTCTGAGAAGAGATGTGAGGGAAATATTCATTTGCAAGAAGATGATTACAATGAGGTTCTAAAGGACTTTTTATGATAAACAAGAATTCCAAAACCCTAGACATCCAAAAACCTAACCCTAGGAGATGAAACGCCAAAAGTCATGCCGGCCCCATTTGGGTAAGTTAGTACATTAACTTCTTGGGGTCGTAACTTTTTCATAAGATCTTCGTTTTAGGAGTGTGATAGCCTGTTGGAAAGTTATTTTCAAGAAATACACATTACTCCATCAAACTCTAACTTCGTCTATAGTTTGACTGTGGCAAGCCAAAAGAACACTCTTTAGGGGCCAAAAATGGCCCTGGAAGTACATCAAGATGTGATGACATGAAAACATACAAAATAAGACAGTTGGATTAGGTAGGAAGCCATTATTATCCACCTGGAACTTGTGTAGGGATTCATACAACTCCATAAGTATAGAACCCACAATTACAAAGAAGTACAAAAGAACTTGTTGTACTAAAAACTGACAAGAGGAGCTAGTTGGAACAGGTGGGTGGCCACCAATATCCACCTGGATCAATGATACCAAATTTACATTTAAACCTTGTAAAATAATTTACTGCAAACAAATTTTCAATAAAAGAACATAAAAGATGCAATGGAAAATAAAAACATTACACAAATATCTTTCCCTAGAAACCCAAACAAGGAAAACCAACATATTATATATTCATTCACATCATACATTGTTTACACTACAATATATATATAAAAGCCAACGACATCCAAAACCCTAATTCAATGACCTTGATTATTCAACAATCCTAATTCCTTAACAAGAAATAGAAAACCATCAATGAAAAACCATGTGTCGAAAGATCACCCATAAATGGACACGAAAACTGAGGACCGCCAAAAAATGGACATGAAAATCGAGGACCGCAAAAAAATGGACATGAAAACTGAGGAAAAAAATTTCGAGGGAGTTGCCCTCAAAACCTCGCACATGGGGATCCCGCCCCCTTGCACCGCCCCCGAGGGGGGGACTATATGCCCCTCTCTTACCCCCCTGCACGCTCGAAAAATAATATAACACAAACCCAACAAGAATTGGCAACCATACTAGGGAATTGCTCCTACTTTGGGTCAATCTTAGAGTTTCTTGTTTTTCTCTTGTTGTTGTGATTTTATGTGTTTTTCTGGAATTTCTTTGTTAAGCATTATCCTTTTAGAAAATTTTATAAATATTTTGAATGCGCCCCCCCTCCCGAGAGTGCCTTTTTTATTTTTTCTAAAATTTTGAGTCCATCTCCGAGTTTCTCCTTTACAACCCATGTGTATCCGTGAGTTGCCAATGTATGACCCGCAGATATCCGGGAGTCTTAATATACACAGTGGTAAACTTGTGTAAGATTTTGGATTTTGAAAAACCTTTCTATCATATTGAAGGTGTCGGTTGGTTGTTCAGTTTTGGATGAGCCTCATGGGTGTCTTTCTTGTTGCTTTTTTCTTTCTCAAGTCCTTGAAAAAATCTAAGTCACATAAAAGATCTTTCTCTTGGTTTCCCAATGTTCTTGGCTTACTTTTAGCTTGCATTTTAAATTGAAATGATTTTCATTTAAAAAAAAAAATCCCCCTCATGGTCGGGTGGGAGCAAAGAATCATGTATCATATAGTTTCTTTTAGAATCTTTTGTGAGTTTTTCTTTGATAGAAAGAAAACAAAAAAATAGCCTAGTTTTTCTTTTAGTTAGGTCTCTTTCTTTCTTTGCATTCTTTTACATTATTATTTTAAAAAGAAAAAGATGTTAGCCTAGGATTTTTCTTTACCTTAAAGAATTTCAAAATAAAAATAAGAAAGAGCATCCTTTGTTTTCTTCTTTTGATTTTCTTAAAAGGCTTCATTGTCATATTGCATCGAAAATAATTAATTTTCGTTTTAAGGTTTGAAGGATTGTTCATGCATTTTCCTTTTGAAACTCTTTTTCATTTGAAGAATTAGTGTAAAGTTTTAATTTCCAGTGTTCTTATAAGTTTCATTTTTTGCAAGAGTCTCAAACAACATTAGTTGCACCTCCTTACCCTTTGAGTAAAGAACAACCGCTAAAATGAATGATAAACCTAAAATGTACTAGAATTGTTTTTTAGGGTTCACAAACAAGTTTAGGCTAGGGATTTGGTTTAGGTTGGAGAGTTAATTTCTCCATGGCTAGAAAATAAACGAATGAGTCTGATCTAGGGAGAGATTAAATCCAACTATTGTATAAGTATAATTGGGAGCCTCCTCTAACATAGGAGCTAAACACAAGGTCACACAAAGGAAAGTTGAGGATATTCCCCTCCAAAGCTTAACTAAGCATAGTGGAGAGCTTGTATATTAGGGGTTTCACTAGTGCCTTTACCTCTATGAGAGGTCGCGCTTTCGAAGCTTTTGGATTTGTTACCCTACCCATATGTTTGATCCCGACTATCAAGTATACCCCTCAGAATCTAATTATGAGTTAGTTAACTTAGTTTTTTTTCCTAGGGATCTCATAGATGACTGTGGGGGTTTGTCATGGTACTTGATGAATATTTTGTATTAAACTTTTCGATACCGCTAGAGGGTTCCATACGAAGTGTGTGTGCTTGCACCGGATAAGGTTGGTTAGTGGAGGTCGGGATAACTGCTTCTCACTCCTTTGTTCATTGGTCCATGGGACTTAATCAACCTGTTCCTTTTTCTGGAATGTCCATTTCCATTCTTTCATTGCTTTCGACTCAGGACCTTATCCACCTAGGCTGGAAATTTGGAAAAGTTGTTTTCTTTCGATGTTTCTCTTATGCATTTTTATTGGAGTGTTTATTTGTATAGTTGGCCCTATTTTGTTTCAGTGTCACCACTTTTGGATCATTGATTAAGGGTGGTTGTAAAAACACTATGTTGGTCAGGAGGGAATGTTAAGTACCTAACCTCCCTAAACCCTCACATAGGTAGAATAATATAGTTTCTATGTAATAAAGGACAACATTAGTTTATAAGGCCTATTGAATAATGTGAACAAGTCTAAGGTAAGAATAGTTAATAGAAGCTTCCACTTCTAGAAAAATCTTCCTCTAGAATGTTCTTTAGAAGATAAAATTAGTATAAATAGGAGTAGAAGGCATGAGAAAGACTTGTCTTGATAATGATTGTAATAGAGATCTTCTCTACTAGAGGTTTCCCCCTCAAAGAGACAATTGAAATTGGATTTATATCAATAAAGGTATCATTTTTGGTGTTGTGATTCTCTATATCTTGTTGTTTCGTTGGTATTTGCTGAAATATTTTATGCTTTGCATAATTGTAATACATTCGGTACTTTACAGATTTTTTTTTATCAAGATAGATCACATATATGCACACTAAACCTAAGTATGTAAATCGACCCAATCACCAACATAACTTGGCTCATGGTAAGAAAAAGAACCAAGATACTCGTAATAGATTAACATATATATGATATTGTTGTGGATTGATTAAATAACATATTAGCAAGAGTTGGATTAATAAATGAAGTATAGAACCTAAAGGGTTTCACGTGAGGAGGGTTTCTAACTAAGCATAGAGACAATGCAATGAGCATTGAAGTTTACTCACAACACTATTATGGTGCACTAAAACTTGGAACATGTCTAGAATAGACCAAAATCATATGCATGGATCAAGCATTACCTCTAATTAGCATGGTATCCATAGTGTTAAATATGAGAAGTGTCTGTCCCCATTATGTTAGATTTATTTATTGAAGAAGTAGACTCCATGGCACTAAGAAATAGATCATGAAACTTGTATTTCACTTTCTTAACTGTTAAGGTACTTGGACCTTAGCAAGAAATGACTTGTTCTAACTGTTTTGAGTACTTGAAGCTAAAGGGTTTCGAGTGAGGAGGTTTTCTACTTGTGCATAAGGACAATGTAACAAGCATTGAGGTTTTCTCACAACACTATTATGGTGCACTAAAACTTGGAGCATGTCTAGAATGGAGAAAAAGAATATGCATGGATCAAGCATTACATCTAATGAGCATGGTCCCGACTATTTTAAATATGAGAAGTGTTGGTCCCCATTGTGTTAAAGATGAGAAGTGTTGGTTCCCATTATGTCACATTTATTTGTTGAAGAGGTAGAGTCCATGGCACTATCCATTAGATCATGAAACTTGTATTTCACTTGCTTAACTGTGAAAGTACTTGGAATTTGGAAAGGAAATTATTTTTTGTGACAATTTTGAGTAGTTGAAGCTACAGGGATTCAAGTAAGGAGGGTTTCTAACTATGCATAAGGACAATGCAACGAGCATTAAGGTTTACTCACAAAACTATTATGGTGCACTGAAACCTGGAACATGTCTAGAATGGACCAAAAGCATATTCTTAGATCAATCATTGCCTCTAATAATCATGGTCCCCATTGTGTTAAATATGAGAATTTTCGATCCCCATTATTTATCATTTCTTTGTTGAAGAGGTAGACTCCATGGAACTATCCATTAGATCATGAAACTTGTATTTCAGTTTATTAACTATGAAAGTACTCAGACTTTGGGAGGAAATGACTTGTTTTGACAATATTGAGGAGTTGAAGATAAAGGATTTCAAGTGAGGAGGGTTCCTGACTGTGCATATGGAAAATGCAATGAGCATTGAGGGTTACTCAGAACAATATTTTGGTGCACTAAAAATTTGAACATGTCTAGAATGGACCAAAAACATATTCATAGATCAATAATTACCTCTAATGAGCATGCTCCCCATTGTGTTAAATATGAAAAGTGTTGGTCCCAATTATGTCATCTTTATTTGTTGTAGATGAAGACTTGATGGCACTATCCAAATGACCAAGAAACTTGTATTTCAATTACTTAACTATGAAAGTACTTGGACTTTGGAAGGAAATGACTTGTTTTGACAATTTGGAGAATTTGAGTAGCTTTGGTATGAGTGTGTCACGTGACATTTTCAATGGTATTGTCACAAGTTAGAATATTTTACCAAACTTATTAGAGTTTTTAATCCCAAACATAATGACTAAATAGTTTTATGTGAAACAAATAAAATATGTACATTATATTTATGATGAGATTGACCAATCTTGTACAATATTGGTGGATTGTTGAGAGATTCACATTCAACTCTTAGTTATGTGATTTGTTTCCATTATCTATTATATTAGTGGTGTTTCCATGAATTACATACTAACTGGTTTATATGCCCACAAATATGCTAAAATAATAATAATAATAATAGATACCAAGGTTATAACCATGTCATGAATTTTAACAGGCAATCATGTAGCATTGTGAATGCAATCAAACAACTATGAATCAACATGCTTGATACTATTAATGAGATGTAATATCTTAATGTTAAAAAAGAGAGTTGACCTAATTTCCCTAGGTTTTATCAATGTCTATTGTTTTCTCTTCAAAATTGGCATTCACTAACTCATTTATAATTAATCTTACTAATAAGCTCCCAAACTAGTACCTTACTGGAATTAATGGCTTAGACCTAGAACAGTTCTCTGACCCATAAATGAATTACAAGTCAAAGTGGTAGCTAGAAGAGTCCTCCTCAAGATTTAATGAGGAAATGGGGTAGAGTACCCATCTGCAAGACTTCTAGACCTGACCACAAGTTGGGGATTTTGACCCACGCAACCTTGCTGAGGAAGGAAACAAATAGGTAATTTTGCGGGCAGAGACAAAGAGCGAGAAATAAAATCTACGAAGAGAGCAGAGTCGGAAGATAAATCTCAAGAAGAGAAAAAGAGTGGTTACTTATCCCTAGTTCGAGGAAGAACTGGGTAATAGGCTCATTATGGATGTAAGAAGCCATGGACAAGGTTTTCATTACAAGTTGATAAACGAGGTTGATGAGTGACTGTGGAAGTACTCATGCAGACCTCATTGCTTGGTATAGAGAAAACCGGTGGCCAAGATCTTGTGGGAGGAGGAGAGTAACCTTCGTCCTTGAGTGTCATCGAGAAAGAAGAAAGAGTGTCTCTCAAAGAATCATGGTCTAGCTCGGGGATGGCCAGCAGTAAATTCTTTAGGAGTGATTTTGCCTATGGTTGGGTGTAAATAGGCACCCCTTTCAGTAGTCGCTTCAGAAACTCTAGTTTTCTAATAAGTATCTTCATACTTTGTGTATTGAAATGGAAATGATGGTTGAATACATATATTTATCTATCTATGAATTATTTATGTTTTGAATGATTAATATAGATGTATGTATTATCTCCCTGTGAACTCATGCTTATGAATGGTCTTCTACTTTCCTCATTTTAGGAGTTAAAGAGTCTTGGAATGTAAGCCGACAAGAGGGTTGGGGTAGGATTTATTGTAATGTTTAAGTCATGTCGGTCACTAAAATATACCCTCGTTGGAATTCCAAGTTGATACCCTGTGGGAGGAGGGTGCCTCCTTCAGACTCCTCACCGTATGACTAAGGGCTCATGCCCATATCCTTAACTAATTCACGACAAAAATATTTGTGCGTAACACATGATATTTTTGAAAGACCCATGTGACCAAGGTATGGGAACCCTACGCTAGGCCCGAAAGGAGCTAAGACTTTCTGGCTTTGGAACTCTAGGAATTCGAGGCTCTGGAGTGTGTCGACCATACCATTTATAAACCGATCAAAGGAAACTGAGGGTTACGCTTACCCAAAAGGTTGACTAATGCCTAGTGGTCTCGTTAGCCATGGAAGATGGACCTACCCCACCATTAAATATGGACCCAATCACCCATAGCGAAGTAACGTGAACCATCAATTCAAGAGTATTTGGGAGTCCCCTTATTCATTGGATCTACACTGAGGTAACTTCGACGAAGTCCCACTTCTGGAGAGTAGAGATGATATAGCATCAAACTCCCAAAATGATGAAGCTACAAAGTGAGGAGAGTCGTGGGATTGGGGAGTTCGTTCAGAACCCCTCTTAATCGTTTGATCATCTAGAGGAAGGACCCATGTACGGTACTTCAACGAAGTTCTACTTCGAGAGGGTGAAGTGGCCATAAATCTGAAATCCCCGAAGGCTGGAGCTACAAAGTAACGAAGGTCGTAGATCCAAGGGTTACGTGGACACACCGTGATGGAAAGATCGAAGGAATTGGAAGGCGATCAGTTTGGAGTGACATGGTATGTTGACGTCACCTAGGGTGAAGTGGAGCCATGTTTGACGTTCCACGTGTCACATGGATCCATACGTTTCACCGACCCTACGTTCCCATTAATACATGGCATGTATCACCCATTGTAGGGGCCATGTGTCTTCTCTTTCTTGCCACATGTCATCTCGGAAAATCACCTATTTGGTCCATGTGGCAGGAGGAGTATTCAGGACCCACCTGTATTGTTGTCGCATCTAGTACGTCACCCCATGCGAGAGTGGACCCTTTGGGAGTTTGGGACTCTAGGGTTTTGGATGCAGTGTCATGGAAAAGGTGAAAGGACCTAACACCGAATCCCCATGGAGAGATTGTCGGATCCTTCAGGAGTTCAGAATCTAGGACTTTGGAGGACATGCGTGAAAAAAAGAAAAGGGGCATTCAACGCTGAAGCGGCAAACGTTGAATTGTCCTCTATCTTGTATGTTAGATGAGTATTAAGTCTCGTTGTGGGTTTGGATGGTGGATTGACCTTTCCTATGGGAGGTAGGAACCTGGAAATTATATGAACGAGATGGATCCACGTGGGCGCCATGTGGCCCTCAACCAATGAACTTCCGAAGGACTTCGGGAAGCCATAAATTGTAAACCAGAGGTTGGATTAAATCTTGGTAACAGTCGTTAGAAAGCTACGAGCGAGTAGAAGAGGATGAATCATCTCGGGGAGATGATTCAATATGATTCAAGTAAGAAATTTTATTATGCCCCATCCCTAGAATGGGTACTTAGGGTTGGGTTTGTTACATATGTGCCATGAAATGTGTGTGTGTGTGTGTTTGTATTCAAAATCATCTCAACTTTACATTTTTTACAAAATGGCACATCGTTCCCAATACACAAAATGGGACCAAATGATCAAACATGGAAGAATGGCATATGGTTCCACATACAAAATGGAACTCATTGACCACTTCTACCCTCATAACTATCAGGAAAATCTCAAAAGTTAATCTTTCTCCTCTTACTCAAAGCGGTCATGAGCTCGAGTTCTATTGTGTCTAGGTATGGTTCATCTCTCTGGAGACTAGACACCATTCTTATAAGTCTTTTTCTACAGTTAATAAACAAAATTACAAAATGATACTTTATAATTCAAGCTAAGAAAACTCACCATAGAGGATACTATGAGTAGCGAGGTTTTTTCCCTCCTCTGCAACCCTAATCTCTTAGTTATGCCACCTTGTAGAAATTACAAGAATCAAAGCATGAAATTTAAACAAAAATACATACATCAATTCCATTCATGATACATTAAAATTTCATCAATGAATGATTTCACCATGAATAACTTAGCCAAAAGTAGAGAGTCACTAGCATTTGGAGAACTTAGTTGTACAAGCTACTCCAAGGGAAAATTTGTTGTCACATCAATTATGGTATCCACATTAGATGATGGATGGGGGGATGCATGATAATGAAGTGGTGCCACAATAACGGATGAAATGGTTTGGGTTGAAACAAGGATTATTGGTGTGTGTCTTATGGGTGCAACCACTATGGATGGATGGGATGGAAAAGGTGGTGGGGGTGGGAAATGATAAAATCGCATGGGTTGTAAAAGGATGGAAGAACCCTTAGGGAAAAAAGTGGTATCCCAAGATCTAGGACATGCTAGCCAAGGATTGGATTTTCCCTATAGCCAAGGACAAATGATAAGTGGAATCTCAATTCTGGTGAATGGGATGGTAGTGATACGAATGACCTGGAAGTCAATGAACCAACCTGCATATACATTTATAATGTTTTTATTAGTACCAAAAAGTGCAAATCAACAAAAACAATATAACAAATTTCACATTTAAACAATATTTAACTTGACATATGATACCTATGAAGGAGCAAATATGTACATCCCAAGTGGACATGGTTCATACTGCAACCAATATAAACACAACAAAATTACATTTGATTTCTCAAAAACAACTTCTAGAAATACAACAACTATCTTACATATGTAGCATAATAGTATAAGATCAATGGGATTTCTGGAAATTAAGCAAAGCACTATCGTGAATTTATCAAATCTACCACATACCTCAGTATGTGGTACATTGAACGAGCAGGATGATGCTACTATTTCATTGGTGGTGGAAAATGACATTGATGCATATGTCGGCTTCAAGTGTCTTGTATCCCATCATAGAAAATGAAAACACCATATAATTACCAATAGAAAAAATACACAATAAATTATAT